>JAODAL010025278.1:0-58922 GCA_025379985.1 Phyllomedusa bahiana
GGGGGGTAGAAACTGAAATGGAACACATTTTATAAGCATAAGTCAGCCACCCCCAGGTTTAGGATAAAGAGGTTTGTGGTATTATACTTGGTCTGGCCATTTCTCAGCAGCACAACCAAAACTAAGCCATTCCCCACTGTGCCGAGAGCAAATATCAAGGAAAAGACGACAGGGACGATGATTCCCCCAGGGGGCAGTTCTGTTGAGACTGATCCATTCCATGCTTGAGACATTGCTTTGAATCATTCACCACCCTATGAAGAACACAAAATTAGAAAAGTAAATAAAAGTGCATGACTAACATAATATATCTGTTTGTATCTATCTATCTATCTATCTATCTATCTATCTATCTGTCTGTATATCCTAACAAAATCTATCTATCTATCTATCTGTCTGTATATCCTAACAAAATCTATCTACCCTATCTATCTTCTGTTCCTGTCTATTATCCTACACAAAATCTAACATCTATCAAACTATCTATCTATCTTTTCTATCTATCTACTCAAACTATCAAATCTGTATACCAACAAAAACTATATATCTATCTATCTGTCTGTCTATCTACAGTGAAGGAAATAAGTATTTGATCCCTTGCTGATTGTTTACGTTTGCCCACTGACAAAGACATGAACAGTCTATCATTTTAAGAGTAGGTTAATTTTAACATTGAGAGATAGAATGTCAAAAATGAAATCCAAAAATCACATTGAAATAAATTAAAAAAAAATTTGTATTTGCATTTTGCAGTGGGAATAAGTATTTGATCCCCTGGCAAACAAGACTTAATACTTGGTGGCAAAATCCTTGTTGGCAAGAACAGCGGTCAGACTTTTTTTGTAGTTGATGATGAGGTTTGCGCACATGTCAGGAGGAATTTTGGTCCACTCCTCTTTGCAGATCATCTCTAAATCATTAAGATTTTGAGGCTGTCGGTTGGCAACTTGGAGCTTCAACTCCCTCCATAAGTTTTCTATGAGATTAAGGTATGGAGACTGGCTAGGCCACTACATGACCTTAGTGTGCTTCTTTTTGAGCCACTCCTTTGTTGCCTTGGCTGTATGTTTTGGGTCACTGTCTTGCTAGAAGACCCAGTCACAATCCATTTTTAATGTCCTGGCGGAGGGAAGGAGGTTGTCACTCAGGATTTTACGGTACATGGCTCCATCAATTCTCCCATTAATGCAGTGAAGTAGTCCTGTGCCCTTAGAAGAGAAACACCCCCAAAACATAGTGTTTCCACCTCCATACTTGACAGTGGGGACAGTGTTCTTTGGGTCATAGGCAGCATTTCTCTTCCTCCAAACACGGCGAGTTGCGTTAATGCCAAAGAGCTCAATTTTTATCTCATCTGACCACAGCCCCTTCTCCCAATCACTCACAGAATCATCCAGGTGTTCATTGGATACCTTCAGGCGGGCCTGCACATGTGCCTTCTTGAGTAGGGGGACCTTGTGGGCATTGCAGGATTTTAAACCATTACGGCGTAATGTGTTACCAATGGTTTTCTTGGTGACTGTGGTCCCAGCTGCCTTGAGATCATAAACAAGTTCCCCTTATGTAGTTTTAGGCTGATCTCTCACCTTCTTCATGATCAAGGATTCCCCACGAGGTGAGATTTTGCACGGCGCCGAGATCGATGTCGATTGACAGTCATTTTGTATTTCTTCCATTTTCTTACTATTGCACCAACAGTTGTCTCTTTCTCACTCAGCGTCTTACTTATGGTTTTATAGCCCATTCCAGTTTTGTGCAGGTCTATAATCTTGTCCCTGACATCCTTAGAAAGCTCTTTGGTCTTGCCCATGTTGTAGAGGTTAAAAGTCTGACTGATTAATTGAATCTGTGGACAGGAGTCTTTTTTATAAAGGTGACTATTTAAGACAGCTGTCTTTAATGCAGGTAACAAGTTGATTAGGAACATCTAACTGGTCTGTCGGAGCCAGAACTCTTAATGGTTGGTAGGGGATCAAATACTTATTTTCAGCAAAATGCAAATAAATTTATGTAATTTGTACAATGTGATTTTCTGGATTTTGTTTTTGATATTCTATCTCTCAATGTTAAAATTAACTTACCCTTAAAATTATAGACTGTTCATGTCTTTGTCAGTAGCAAACTTGCAAAATCATCAAGGGATCGAATAATTATTTCCTTTACTCTATCTATCTATCTATCTATCTTTCTTTCTTTCTTTCTTTCTTTCTGTCTGTCTACATAACCTAACATAATATATCTATCTGTCTGTCTGTCTATCTATCTAAATTTCTATCTCTCTGAACAAGCTACAGTGATATACAACTGTATATCATATACAATTTCTTAATCCACTTTTGGTTGAACGCAATGGACAAAAGTGTATTTTCGATGATTCCTACTACATAACTAATTACGTAACCTACTTCATATCAACATATCTTATGCTTTCGAAGAGCAATGGTTGGCAGCTTGGTGCCTCAAGCCAACCTGAAAAAAATTGACATTTTTAGCTAAATAAAAATTATTAAAACTAAAAACAATGAGATGTAAATGATTAGGCAAAGAAATAAATATATACTTTTATTATTATTTTCTTTCTTATGCAAAAACATTCCATTTATAATACAAGCAGGTACTGCAGAGCTGACCTTTTACAAGAAACATGACTGGGGTTCACTTACATTTCTTGTAATGTGAATTAAACGACATGAGTTTACCTGCATTCCTATGGAAGTCCACAGATAACACATGGTGATACCACCATAGCTGCACCAAATGGCATACTCAGATTATTTGCACTGACAAATTGAACACCGTGCATGTCTACTCATAAGGTTACATTATAATATTAATATTATTACCTGCAAATTAACTCTACAGACAAAACTATATATTTATTCATCCTTCCAGAAAAATATGTGTACAATATCAGCAGTCATGAATAAATGTATCTACATAATGTAACCTGTCATAAGCAGACCTCACATATGACTTGGTAAGTCAAACTATGCTTTTATAGCATATAAAAAATGTAATTATTGTTTGACCTTATCATACGTAACCATAAGAACTGGAAAAGACTCTAAATGTTAGCTACACGGTCAGATGAATTCCCTGCAGGAGCCGTCCCAGTAATACTATTGGAATGAATACTTAGGAGAAACACTTGCTGACTTGAGCAGAGGACATACAATTAATAGATATTGTTGTTCTGGCTTGAAATCAATGTATCACTCTTGTTGAAGGGAGCTGATGTATGTGTATATCAGTGCAGGATGCCTGATGTACAGATGTGTGCTCCTGGATTGCTACTTGATAATTAGATTTGTGCATAGTGCCCTGCATGCTGATACCTCATACATGTAAACTAGACAGTGTGGAAGAATTTATGACTCTTTAGTGGGCAGATGACCATGGCAAATATGTTAGCTAGCCAAGGCTCTATTGTCTATAGTGTATATAAAAGGTTTTTCCTTACCTTCTGTCTAAGCGGCTGTACTTGTTTCATCTCCCTCTTCTCTATGGAGCTCTCTCTTTTACTCCCTCCTCCTCTCACATTCATTCTATCCCTCCCTCTTCTAGAGACTCTTTCCCCCTCTCTCTTTTTTACACAAGCCGTCTTAGCTTTTTCAGACTCTCTCATTCAGTCTTTGCCTCTCAGCTGTATGACTGTACTTTTATGTATTCTGCAATGATACATATATCCAAGATGTACTTTAATGTCATCATATCTTCGTCACGTAAATTTGCTTTTTCCTAGTCTTGATACTAATTAACATCTAATCTTCTCATTTATTCTTGTATCCTCCATTTCTCTGTCTCGTCTCCATCCATGATTGCACCATTGCCATATGCATGTGTTTAAACAGTATACAGTGGCAAGTCAAGAAAGCTGCAATGCTGGGTATGTTCCTTGTTCACATGCAGTAGTACAGAAACAAGTAAGGTTGGCACCACCCTGGGTTGCCAAATTAGTGGAAGTCTCATATCCTGCCTACAGTTGATGTCAGTGAGGTATTAGGCTTTTTGTTGCTTTTTGGCCTTTTGGCTAAGATCAGTTATCTGTTCTTATCAACGGTATAGCCTAAGTGTCTGACATAGAAACAGATATATGCTCACTATGATTTTGTTCCGGGCGTAGACAAGGCTGCGTCATTTATACAGACTATATCTGACCCGTGCCTCAGGATTGAAGCTATAAGGTCTTAAGGGAATTTGAAATCCCAAGGTGTGAAGTAGCCCAGGAGTGGTGATCCTGATGTGCCTGAAGTCACTTTTTAGGAGACCCCACTTGAGTAGATGGCACATTGCACTGTGCTTCAACTTATCCCTTCCCATTGAGCATAGACCTATATAACCCGGTTCTGGCTGGGTGACATGGGGAATTTATATAATATTCACTGTCCACTATTTATTTATGTCACTGTGTATTCACTGACACTGTAGTTTGTTACAGAATTTTGAGATGTGTTGCCCTTTTGAGACCCTCCTGGGGTCTAAGTAGGAAACGTGTGGCCATCAGGAGCTTTTCGGAGAGGTCAACCTGTGTGCTTTATTCTAAAAACCGACGTTCACAGAGGCACGCCATGGACCATGGCAGGCGATAGGGTAATTATTATAGACTTGAACAATACGGATCTATAATTGGGCTTTGTGCATGAGGCCATAAACTCTGAAATTAAAAAAGTTGTATATATGTTCACCATTAAAATCTGGCCCTCTGCCACTGCTCAGATCCACTGCCAGTTACCTGCATAAACAAGAATGTGACTTGTCACCACTGCAGAAGTGCAATGCAACCTAAAAATATCTCTAACCTAGGGCCAAGGGTGGACTCAACCCTAACTCCAACCAATACCAAGAAGATCGACCCTAATCCTAACCCAAATTGGTTTAAGGTTTATGGTTGAAGTTACTCTCACCCTAATGGTAGCTCTAACTACATCCCTTGCCAAAAAAGTAGACCCTAATTGTAACCCAAAATTAGGGGTTAAGGTTTTTTTTATTCATTTTTATGCCTTAACTGATGGCTCCATTATGGCAACATTTAGGGTATGTTCACACGGCGTATTTGCAGGGCGTACTTCGGGGTGTAATTACGCTGCCATACACCTAAAATATGTCCTGAAATTATGGTAAAATCGTAGCACCCATTGAGTGCAATGATTTAACAGCATATTCCCCGGTATGTATTGCCTGCCCGGAGAAAGAGATGACATGTCCCTTCTTTCCGGCAATTGTGCGCTGGTAAAAGTGGGGATGAATAAGGGCTGGACCAGAGCGCTTTAGAAGCATACACTGGCCAGTGCATACTTCTAAAACAGAAGGCGTCTAGCGGCGCACACAGTACCCACTGCTGTTTGCTGTGTGAACATACCCTTACAGTCCAATGCCACTTCCATTCCGATGTCACTATAAGTTAATGCACCGTGTTAAGGTAAGGGTTGGAGTTAGGGTTAAGTTTGGATTTAGGATTAGAGTTGGACAAACCATATTTCCTGCCTAAGCATAGCTCTAACCCTAACTCTAGAGCTATGGTAAGGGTTGGCGTTAGAATCAGAATTGGAGTTAGGATTAAATTAAGGTTAGGGCTAGGTTTGGAGTTAGATTTGGAAATAGGGTTATGATTGACTTTAGGGTTGAAATTAGGGTTAGTGTCCTGAACACAAATGTTTTCACAAGTTCAGTCGAACCAGTGTCCAACCGAACAGAAACCTATTTGAGCGACAAAATTTAGGATGTTGAAGTTATTTTAGTTAGATTTCTCATGTTTTCTCACGCTCTATTTATATATCCTTCTACCTCTCAGCAGTGAGGAATTAATGGGCTGCAGTCAATCAGGTTTCCTAGTACCTTGCCTTATATTGAATTGAATGCATTATGCATCTTACAAAGTAATGAAACTAATACACAGCATAAAATACTTGAATTTTTTTCTATTTTCTAGATTATAACCTTGAACACACACATTGAAGTGCAAATATTATGCTGTTTTTAAGAGGAGTGGAATATTTAAGTTAGCTGTAAAGGAAGTCTGTTGACACCTTTCAGCCTGCAAATACACCCACACTGATAGAAAGCATTGCTTTATTTACTGGTGGACTGTATAATTATATGTTCACGTGGCACAGGGGAACACTAAAGCTACCTCAAGCTACCAAAAGCCAAGGGGAGGTATGCGGACACATTATTAAAAAATACTGAGTTCCATTCAAATAAAATATATATATATATATATATATATATATATATATATATATATACACACTATACATGTAAAATAAAAACAAACAAGGTCAGAACATGAGGGACCCTTAAATAATAGTGTTTGGCAGAAGTTAGGGATTAAAATTAGGCATAGCTACTTAATGGGTCCTTTAGTTCTGTATACACAAAAAACAAGAAAGTAGGTGATGTAGAGGGAGCCAGTCTTGATATAGATGGGGCTAGTACTGATGTAGATGGGGGCAGTGCTGATGTAGGTAGGGTCAGTTCTTAGGTAGACAGAGCCAGTGTGAGATAAGTGGGGCCAGTACTGATGTAGGTGGAACTAGTGCTGAGGCAGGCAGGGCCAGTGCTGATATAGGTGGGCCCAGTACTAATATAGGTGGGGCTAGTGCTGATGTAGGCAGTGCTAGGGCAGACAGAGTTCTTTTGTAAATGGCGCATAGGCAGAAGTTTTGGGCAGGCAGCAGAATAATGACAGGTCAAGAATAAGCCAAAGATCAAACTGAAAAATTGTAACCCTAATGCACAATAACAAATTGTTATACAGGAGGAAGGAAAAGGCGCTCAGAAAAAGAATGCATTGGCAGTTCATTGGTTCCTGGAAAAGATGGGTGGCATGCTGGCCCTTTTAATCAGCGAGAGGGAGCATGTCCTAGGGAAGGACAGGAATGGAGAGGCAAGACAGCCACCAGAGCAGGATACAGACATGCCACACATGGTACCACAATGACAAACGGGCGCACCTGCTGCCGAAGGAGCGGGCTGCAACAGGACTTGTAACACTACCTCCTCTGTTTGGCCCTTCTTTTGAGCCTTCTGCCTATGGAAACTATAAATGAGTTCCGGTATTCAATGTTCTGGGTTGGTCCCCATAACATCTATTCTGGTCCAAACCCATTCTAGTTAATCAAGTGAAAACTCTTGCTTCTGGAGCACTTGATATCAAGGATGTCCTTAATCTCATAGATCTCCTCTGAACTTGCTATGTGGACAGTGGTGCAGGCTTTCTTAAATAGCTGTTGAGGACCAGTGGCTTTAAGATGGAAACATAAAAGGGGTTTGGAAGGCGCAAGATTAAGCTGTTAGATCACAGAGTAAGATCCTAGAAAGCCTAGGGTCATCTCGAGACAAGGAACTCTTAGCCAAATGTATTTTTCCAAACAGCCAGACTTTGTCCCCAGGCTGCAGCACAGAAGGAGGATAGCACTTTCTGTCATCTTACATCTTACTTCGAGAGGCAGCCCCCTAGCGGGTATTGACGAATGTTTTGACAAATGTGAAGAAAGTTCCGGATCTGGGAATTCACTGCTGTAACATCTGAGGAATTAGAAACTGGAAGGGGAGGTCAAGGGTATTGGCCAAAGTCATTGAAGAATGGAGAAGAGCCTGTATACTTGCTTCCATAGTTATTATAGGAAAGATCTGCCCATGGTAACAGATTTGCCCAGTTAACTTGATGTGTAGAAACAATGTGTTGGTGGTAGTTATCCAGATCTTGATTAACCTGCTCCACTTGACTATTGGATTGAGGATGGTAGGCCTAAGACAAGTCTAACTTCACCTGAACCTGGGAGCAGATGGTAAAACTTGGAGATAAACTGGCCCAATCGATCTGACACATTATGCAAAGGCAGACCATAAAGGCGTAAAATGCACTTGAAGAAATCTGAGGCAAGCTACGGTGCTGAGGGCAGACTGTAGAGTGGTATGAAGTGAGTTATTTTAGACATGAGACAGTACACCTGGGGATATCAGAAGATCTGTGATAAGGTCCGTGGCAATGTGTGTCCAGGGAGTCTCAGACATGGGCCGAGGCATTATCAGGTTTCTGGTGTGAAACCTTGTCATAGGACACACTAGACAGGCTGCCATAAAGTTCCTAATGTCTTGAGGTAGGGAAAACCACTAATAGTGTCTGGAGAGAAGAGGAAAAAAACGTGTGAATCCCTGAATGACCAATTAACTTAGGAGTGGCCCCAGGACAAAATTTGCTTTCTTTGTGCAGGATGAACAAAAGTTTTTCAAGGAGGAATCTATTAAAGATGGATAGCAGCATCAGAAATCAGGTGTTCTGGAGTAATGATGTGCTCAGGCTCAGCAACTTGGTTGAAGATGTCCAGCAGCATGTCTGCTTTCATATTCTTCTCTGCAGGATTGAAATGTACTGCAAAAATAAATTGGGAGAAAAATAGTGACCAACGATCTTGGCGAGGGTTCAGATGCTGTGCCGTGTGCAGGTACAGTAGTTTCTTGTGTATGGTTTAGTCACAGGTAGCCACCATTCCTCTTATGCCAACTTGATGGCTAGAAGCACAGGTTCCCTAATTGTGTATTTTATTTCTGCGCAAGAGAAAGTCTTGGTCAAAAAGACAAACGTAATACTCTTGCCTTTGTCATTTCTGTTGGACAGGATTGCACCAGCCCCTATGGAGAAGGGGTCTACTCCCAAGAGAAAAGGCTTTTCAGAATCAGAGTCATGTAATACTGTCCCAGATGCTAAGGCTTTCTTCAGATGGTAGAAGGTATCCTTTGCATCTAAAGTCCACAGCTTCGGGTTATTGCCTTTCTTGGTTAGGGCGACAATGGGTGCCACCACAGAGGAGAAATGAGGTATAAACTCTGACACCATTATGTAAGCACATCACGTGGTGCTTCAGTAGAACGCATTGCTCTCACCTTTTTTTCCTCTCACCTTCCAGGTTCCGGTGACGAGAGGTTGTTTGAGTATGTCGTTATGACAACTCTCCACGTGTTTCCGGTGCTTTGGTGCCAAGTAAGAGAATTACTTCAGGTGTTTTCCTGTTTTAATTATTAATTGATCTTAACACACTACAATTTGGTTTTTACTACGACTAAGGGCGACATGTCAGCGACATTATCCGCATTGTTCCTCTGATTAAATGCCTGCCTTTGCACCTTTCGTATTGTTTGTGCCGACAACTCTTTAATAAATGCTTCCTCGTTTTCATTACCTTGGTGCCGACCAGTTGGATTTTGTTTACACATAAACTGCTGGTAGTAGTTGGCAAAATTCAGGAAGTGCTGGATGTCAGTTCAGCGTAACACTTTTAGTTACAACGTCCTGTTATATATATTAAAGTAGCCGCCTAAGCTTCAAGTCCTTGCGGGTTTACCATCCCTGTCACTGAAACATCCATAGCAATATGACCAAAGCTGATTATTATAAACTTTAATAATGTTAAAAGCGGGTGGGGGGACTGTTATACTGGATAAGTCACAATATTTAGAAAAAGCAAAAAATCAATTGGAGGATAAGAATGTGTACTGCAAATTGAGTGGGGATCCTACTAATGAATATAAAAAAGATATAGAAATCATTATTGATGAGGCTTATGCCGAAGGTCTTATTACTGCATATGAAAAAAATGCTTTGATCAACAAGACTCCCAGGGTACCTATACTATATCTAGTACCCAAAGTACATAAATCTATGCTATCACCACCTGGCTGACCTATCGTGTTCGGCATAGATTCTATCTTTGAACCTATTGCCAATTATATTGATGGATTCCTACAGAACAGCGTTAAATCCGACCCTCACAACCTGAGAGACACAGGCCAATTTCTGCAAAGTATTGCGGGTATTGAACACACTGACGTCACTTTTATGTGTACATTTGATATTAAATCATTATTTACGAACATCCCCCATCAAGAAGGTATGATGGCAGTCAGGGAAGTATTAGGAGAGGACTGCACATTAAGTAATCGACACATTGCTTTCATCATGTCTTTGTTAGACATTGTTTTAAAGAAAAACTATTTCAGGTTTGGCGACGCGTTTTACTTGCAGCTACAGGGGACTTCTATGGGGTACCCTGTGGCTTCAAGTTTTGCCAATGTATTCATGGCAGCACTGGAGAAGAAATATATCCTATCCTCAGAATACGCCAAACACATACGGGCCTGGTATAGGTATGTCGATGACGTGTTCGTCCTTTGGACGGGCACGGAGACACAGCTCATTGAGTTTTCTAAATACATTAATACCATACACCAACTTATAGAGTTCACTATGACAAAGGAAACCCAGACTATACATTATTTAGATGTACAGATCATAAAAAATGAACAGGGTTCACAACAACTATGTATACAAAAAAATCAGACCGCAACAACGTGTTACACCGTGAAAGCTTCCATGCCCCCCAAGTATTTTATGGTATTCCCAAAGGTGAATTCACACGGGCCCGTCGCATTTGCTCCAATGATGAATTGTATATGGAACAAATGCATAGGATAATTGGTAAATTTGAGCAACGGTGCTACGAGAGAGAGAGGCTATTGGAAATAGGAACAAATTTATTACAAAAGAGGAGAGAGGATTATCTTATAAAAAAAAGTGAAAGAAAAGAATTGCCAGGATAGAGTTGCACTCATATCTAGATACGATGGACATGCCCAGCTAATTAAAAAAACCATCAAAAAATATTGGGACATACTTACTAATGACACACAGTATGGGGGATTATTTAAGGATAGACCCATGTTTGTTTACCGCGAGGGACGTTCGTTGGGACACAACTTGGTACACACTGACCTACATAAAAAAGAGACTAAACAACAATTATTGCAAACAGCAAAGAAAGGTACTTTTGCCTGTTTAAATTGCCAGAATTGTAGTAGTATCATAAAAGGTACTACCATAACTCATCCATCACAAGGTACACTTATTCAAATACGAGGATTTTGTACCTGCAATAGTAGTTCAGTTGTGTACCTAATAAAATGTCCCTGCGGTAAACCATATGTCGGTCAAACTAGCAGAGCAGTAAAAATACGTATGAACGAACACAGATTTGCGATTAGGTTGTATAAACAAAAACGAGATAAAAATGAGATACCGGAAGATAATAATAAAGATAAGAAATATAATGCTGAAAGCATGGTCTCCAGGCATTTTTATGAAGCACAACATAGTGTATCAGAATTAAGGTGGTGCGTATTGGAGGAAGTTAGACATGGGACAAACGCTAATAATATAAATTTACTAAAGAGAGAGAGTTATTGGATTATCACCTTAGATGCTCTATATCCACGAGGCTTGAATGAAAATCTTAACATGAAAGTGTTTTTATAATTGTATTCGTTTAATTGTATGTACCTGTTTGTACGGCGGGATAGTATATAAAGATCAGCTACATCTCACTGCGCATGCTTGATAAAGAAGTCTTATCTTCGAAACATCGCACGGATGTGAGGACTGCCGGAGCGTCCAGCTACTCCTCACCTAGCTTCATGCGGTTATGAAAGTCGTACTACACTAAAGACTGCCTGATAAGTATTCTGCCTATTTGTCTATGCTGCTTAGCAACTCGTTGCATGTTATACTTTTAACATTATTAAAGTTTATAATAATCAGCTTTGGTCATATTGCTATGGAGAGTTCAGCGTGACAGTCTGTTCTCTGAATCCATTGGTAGACCTTGATCTAAAATAATATAATCTAGGAAGGGCTAGATGGTGTGTTCAAATAAACGCTTCGTAAGCTTGGCATAGAGAAGATTCTCTTGCAGACAATTAAAAACTCACCAAACATGTTTGCAATGGGTATCCAGATCTCAGGAGAACAGCAGGGTATCGTACAGGTAAACCACCACACGGACATACAGTAGCTCCCAACAAATTTTATTGACAAACTCTTGGAATATGGCTTTGGTATATTTCTTTAGTTCTGGATTTCATACTTTTCACCGGTTATCAAATATTATGGGCGACGTGTATGAATGGGCCTGCACCAGAATTTTGGCCTCAAAAAGCTGTAGTGGACCAGTTCTATAGATGTATGAACAGGTGTACTCTAAACTTTGGGGTGTTCTTAGGTTGTGTTGCACCACATTAGTAGAAGTAGACACATTTATGATTCTTTGATGCCAAAACTTTGGTGCAGAACAGTTAGAACAGCCAGACCAAGTTAAAGGTGGTGCCTGAGCCAGATTTGTCGTATTGGCTCTACACTGCGCCTGTATGTATGACCTGCAGAAGAACAGCCAGACCAGGGTAAAGGTGCTGCCTGAGCCAGACTTTTTGGTATTTTGGGTCTACACTGCCCTGTATGTATGACCTGCAGAAGAACAGACCAGGGTAAAGGTGGTGCCTTGAGCCAGACTTTTTTGGTATTGGCTTACACTGCCTGTAAACCTTGGCAGAATGAACAGCCAGACCAGTTAAAGGTGGTGCCTGAGCCAGACTTGTCGTATTGGCTCTACACTGCCCTGTATGTATGACCTGCAGAAGAACAGCCAGACCAGGGTAAAGGTGTGCCTGAGCCAGACTTGTGGTATTGGCTCTACACTGCCCTGTATGTATGACCTGCAGAAGAACAGACCAGGGTAAAGGTGGTGCCTGAGCCAGACTTGTGGTATTGGCTCTACACTGCCCTGTATGTATGACCTGCAGAAGAACAGCCAGACCAGGGTAAAGGTGCTGCCTGAGCCAGACTTGTGGTATTGGCTCTACACTGCGCCTGTATGTATGACCTGCAGAAGAACAGCCAGACCAGGGTAAAGGTGGTGCCTGAGCCAGACTTGTGGTATTGGCACTACACTGCCCTGTATGTATGACCTGCAGAAGAACAGCCAGACCACGGTAAAGGTGCTGCCTGAGCCAGACTTGTGGTATTGTCTATACACTGCCCTGTATGTATACCTGCAGAAGACCCGCCAGACCAGGTTAAAAGTGGTGCCTGCGCAAGAATTGTGGTATTGGCTCTACACTGCCCTGTATGTATGACCTGCAGAAGAACAGCCAGACCAGGGTAAAGGTGGTGCCTGAGCCAGACTTGTGGTATTGGCTCTACACTGCCCTGTATGTATGACCTGCAGAAGAACAGGGTCATACATTCTGGCACAGTCTATACTACCTTAAAGCGATTTAGAACTGGTCTATCAGCTCCAGAATTCATACATGTCGCCCTTTGTGTCTACTAACCCCCTTACCATACAGGTCTATAACACCTATTTGTGGAGCTGTATTTCTTAGTACTACTACCCTAGTCAACATACAACTAATATAAAAAAGACATGATCAAATTCAGCTAATTGTAAACCATATTAAGGCAGTTAACACAATTACTTAAAGAGGTTCTATGGTGTTAGAATAAATGGGCCTCCTTTAAAAAAAAAAAAAAAGCGTACCCAGTTAAAACTAAGCAGAGGCCATGTAAAAGAACAACGACGTTCCTGCAGAAAAGACAATTTTTTTTTATTTGAAGTTTTATATGACATCTTTAAAAAGGAGCAAAATACAATTATGATACCCAGTAAACCCAGCAGAGTGTGTTATAATAAATCCTGATATTCTGTCCTGATAGTCTGTACTATTCATGCCTACTCATGTATTGGGCTTAGCATTTCCTCCTCTCCTTCCTCTGAATTCTGTCTTTATAACAGCAGGATAAGTGATTTACTCATATCCTCCCAGAATAACAGTGTAGCAGAATATTCTCTATATGAGGAATCAAATCATCTGGTAAACAGTGATTCATTCCAAATTAATAATTTTTTTAAAAAAGGACAATTTCGAAAAATGTACTGCCAATCCTTTGCCTGCATTGACTCATAATATCCAATGTTTCTTCCATCCTTGGAGAATAAGGCATTACTGATAATCTAATTTTGTGCAGCAAATGCAGTGTCAGCACACTTGCTGTAATGTAAGTAATGTACTTCTACCTAAATTGGAAAATGGCTTGAAGAAAGTACAAAAACTTTTGTCTGAAAAGCAATGAGAATATTCACTTGGAGACAATACATTGTAGAACTGCTCACAACTGTACAGAACAACGCTCAGCACATACAATAAAAGTGTGCAAAAAATTACACATAAATATGGTGACTTGATGTGTACGGATCCACAACCCAGAGCTGTCACTAGGTTTAAAGAGGTCTTCTCACTACAAAGATTAATTTTCAAAATGTTTGGACAGGTAATTGAAGACTTTTTCTAAATACATTGGTCTTTTGATTTTACCTTGGTCATGAGATAAGAGACAAGTTTCTATAGCTTCCTGTCAGTATTTCCCTTCCTGATTAGACAAAGGAGAAACTGATCTCAAACAAGATTAGCTTTTATTTACAGATAAGCAATTGTTTTCACTCTTTGGAGCACTTGTAGCTTTGTTTACTGAAGATTAAATCTCCTGCACTTAAGTCTATGTCTCAGCTAGTCAAAGAGTAGCTGAATATGCTACTCAGTGCAATAGAACAACCCACAGCCTGATGAGGCAGAGTGAAAGAAAATCTGCCTGTGACTCAGTGAAATGGTATGGTGAGAATCAACATCAATGCCCTTACCCTGGGTCTAAAGACCTTGGCCAAGACAGAGAGACTTGTTGGCACTACCTTTCTGGCAGCCAGCACCATAGGCAAATTATTCCCCCCTCCCCACAACTGTGGTCATGCACAACCAGCCAAAATAAACTGGAGCCTGTTGCCGCTATAAACCCGTGACTTAGTCCTTGTTGTGGAGTTTCCAAATTAATAGAAGAACGGACAAATGCGCGTATATCAGGGACGATTGGCAGCAGACATCAGGTTGATTTCAGAAGCAAAATTCATTATTTTGGTCATGTTTTTATACAGGGTGATCTGGATGTGTGGCAACATTAACATCATCATCATTACTTCACATTTTTTATTATAATTTGCAATACAATTTGTTAGTTTAATCATAATACAATACAATTGGTTATATCTAATAAACATACTTTTAATACATAAACAGTGACTTTTACATTATCTTTGTTTTGCTTTACTAATAATTAATTTATAGCAAATCAATCAGACAGTCTATTAAAGTATTAAGATGAAGAAAAAAAAAAAAATTATCTAACCATTGTTTAAAAACGTGTTGTTTATTGTCAATGTGTGGCTAAAGAATCTGGGGGACATCTTAATGGTTGTAGAAGATTCTGGGAATTAAGTAATGGAATGTTAAATTAATAATCTATGTCGCCATACATATATAAACAGATGTATATTATCAGTGATTAGAAATTGGATGGACAAAAACCAACCTAGAAGTTAATATGTGAGCTAAATAATTTAGTCCTTTTGCATCTGTTGGAAATTATGAATAATTTCATTTAAGACTGAAGAACTAAGAAATGTTTATTACATCTATAACTACGTCAAGGCTAAACACACTCAGCAGATCAAGGTCAAATTCCTTCCAAGTCTTAGAAATATGAACATTTAAAACTTAGTGAATAAGAGAAATAACTTAACTCTACATTTTCTCTGACAAACCTTTTTAACCACTTAGTGACCAGCCTATTTATGACATTAATGACTCCTGGAGAAGGGTTATTGATCCAGGGATTTATTTTGATTGCCAGATTGGAGTCTGGAAGCATTTTTCTACATACAATGAGGAATATTAACTTTTACCTGATTGGGTTTTTGCCTTTCTCTGGATCAACACTACATGATAATAAGGTGAACCTGCTGGAGCTATATCTTTTTTTCAGCCTTACAAACCATGCAACTATGTAATTATGACCATTATTAACCCCCTACCGACATTGGACATATGGACACGTCCTGATGCCTGTAAGCGACTTTGTAGCGGAATCCCACTACATAGCTGCCGGGTGTTAGCAGCTAATTGCAGCTAACACCCAGAGGTTACTGTGCAGGGGGGAGGTTGCCACCACAACCCCCCTGTGCTGTTTAACCCCTTAGATGCCGCGGCATACTGGCAGCAGCTTATAAATCAATGAGAAACGGTGCCACGCACCATTCCTCACTTCAATCGGACCCTCAGCGGTGAGATCACTGAGTCCTGATCGGTGAGCATTGGAGCTGGAAGGCTTCAGTCGCTGCCACGTCTTCAATTTTCCCACGTCCGGCCTCAGGCAGGAAGTGGGCAAACCGCCATCTTTGTAAACCCTAATGCATTGTATACGCAATGCATTAGGCTGTATAAATGATCACGCCCCCTAGCGGTGAAGTGCCCTAGGGGGACTCCAAGTTAAAGTAAAAAAAAAAAGTTTTAAAGTGTAAAAAATTTAAAAAAGTTTTAAAAGTTCAAATCACCTCTCTTTCGCCATTTTACAAATAAAAAAAATAAAATAATAAAAAAGTGACACATATTTGGTTTTGCCGTGTCCGAAAAAGTACGATCTATTAAAATGTAACAATTTATCCTGTACGCTGAAAACCATAGAAGAAAAAAAATTCCAAACGCCAACATTTTTTGGTCTTTTCACATCCCTTAAAAATTGGAATAAAATTGATCAAAAAGTCGCATGCATTCCAAAATGCTAGAAATAAAAAGTATGATTCAAAATGGTGTTGTAGCGCAAATTTCAAAAATAGAAAATATTTGGAATTTTTTTTACGGTACCAAAACATATCGGAAACCGTACATATTTGGTATTTACGGATTCATATCAACCTGTAGAATACAGATAACTCATCACTTTTACTGAAGATTGACCGTTGTAAAAACAAAACTCCTGCAAACATGGCGCAAGTACGTTTTTTTTTACATTTTGCCCCACTTTTTCGCGATATCCCAGTATACTCTATGGTAATATGAATAACACCATTAGAAAGTACATCTTGTCCTGCAAAATAAAAGCCCTCATGTGTCTATGTAGGTGAAAAAATAAAAAAGTTATGGCTTTCAGAACGCGAGGAGGAAAAAAAAATTAGAGCCATGTTATGACCGTCAGGAAGGGGTTAAGGTAATAACTTTATTTTCTGGTTCCATACAATCAGTGATGCCAAATGTACACTATGTACTTGTTAAGTTTTACTACTTTTGCACTATAACAGAACACATTAGATTAGGTTTTGTGCTGCCATATTTCAAGACCTTTAACATTTTTTATTTTTTGCACAAATTTTATATTTTACATGGCATTTTTTTGCTGAAAAATCCACAGAAACTGCATGCTGTTTTATAGTCTTCGTGCATTTTTTCTGTGGTTTTCATGAGTTTTTGCATATTGGTGAAAAACACCACAAATGTATTAAAGGGGTTGTCTCGCTACAATGATTGGGTTTTAATTAAAAGATCTTTAAAAAACAAGCAGCTTTGCAATATATGTTCATTACAAATGTCCTACTGATTTTGAGTTATCCCTGTTAGTAGTTTTGCATCAGCTCCTCCTGAAATCCCTATAGCCAACCCTGTTGATCTTTATCTCACTGGCTGCCAGTCCTGGTGACTCATCTGTTTCTGAATACAGGTAGGAGCACAGAGCCCCTCCTGCACAGTATGCTGCTGTAGAGAAGGGAGGGGGAGGGCTCTGGCTTCTGTGTCTGTGTAGCTGGATTAACCCTGTGTGTGCCTGCTCCCTCCTGCTCTCTACACAGATTGAGGAGAGCAGAGGTGAGGCTGATCTGTGGTCAGTAGATGTGAGAGCACTGAAGTGTGTTACTATAATCATGATGTGTCTGGAGCTCTGACTATACTAATAGAACAGATCAGGGGGGCATGCGAATGGTTCATACCCTTCCCTGCTCTGCTGTGTTAGTGACACATCGTGATTATAGTAACTCACTTCACAGCTGCCCTATGTCTGTTCTGATAGGGTTTGTTTGTTGTTGCTTATGATGGAGATTTGTATGCTAAGCAGGGGGTATAGGAACACTTGCATCCCCCCCTGCTCTGCTATTAGCAATCACAGCTTCAAAGACCTCTCCACACTCATAGATCAGCCCTCTCCTGTCTCCTGACTGTGGAGAGGAGCAGCAAGAGCCTGCAGCAGACCTAGGCAGGCACACACAGGGTTAACTCTGGCAGAAAACCCCCTCCCCTCCCCCTGCTGTATAGAAGTTATGGAGGAGAGCTGCCTGTGTGCTGAGGGGAGGGGGGAAGAGGGAGGAGAAGAGGCAGACAAAAAGCACACCCCTGAATTGAAAAATTTGTTGCTGCCAGACACTTTGAAGTAGGCTGAAAGCTTGTAATGAGACAACTCCTTTAAGAACCACTATATATACCGCATGCAGGATCTTTACTTTTTTTTCTTTACAGCATTTATTAGTTCCACAAAGGGATTTGCTTACACATTGTATTATACTGCCATGCTTATATAGTGCAGTATTCTATGCCTGTCAGTATTATTATAGTAACAGGTAGCCTTTTGGGTCCTTATAGGCTCTGGTTAATGGCAGACCCAGGATCCTTTGTTAGGTCCAAAGCTTTCATGGTGATAGCTTCACAGGCATGCGTATGGGCTTACAGTTCCCTGTCTTTGTAAATCCCTCAGGCTTGACGGTCGCCATTGACAATTGCAACAAGGGGGTTAAGCAGTGAGGGTTGGAGATTCTCCAGCAGGAACTTGGCTATCAATAAATAGCTGAGTTCTGGATCCAGATGGCATTGAACACATGTGCAACATTTAGTCTCGAGTACATATATCAAACTCAAAGTCTAAGGGCAAAATCCAGCCTGCTATGTAACTGCATACCTCCCAAGTGTTCCTATTTTGGAGGGACAGTCCCTATTTTTAACTCTTGTCCCTCTGTCCCTCTTAGCTCTATAAATGTCCCTCTTTTTCATATGGGAAATAGATTTGCATCAATTAATTGACTATCTTGCTTTAAAAGTATCTGATTGCTTCCTCGCTGTATATTACATAAGAACTTAATATTTCATTATTGGATACAATGCAATCTTGAAAATGTCTCCCTTTTGGCATGTATGTGTTTGGGCGTGGTTAGAGGTGTGTCTTAGTGTGATGTCATACATTTGGGTGTTGTTAGAGGCGTGGCCTGATGTATCCCTCTTTGCAATCTCTAAAAGTTGGGAGGTATGTAACTGTACATGGCCCGTGCAAGCTAGGATACAGCAAACAGCCATTGACAATGACCAAGTGCAGAAGGACCATCTCTCAACTTTCCCTAAGGCCCCGTTCACACGGCGGTTTTGGCCACGGGTTTCACCGCGGCTATCACCGCGGTTCCCGCGGCCGAGACCTCCTCAGGCAGCGGCGCAAACTCGCGTCTCCCGACGCGAGTTTGTGTCGCGGGCGGTGGCCGTGGTCTCGGTGCGGGAGGGGTGTGGTTTGAGTAGTGGCTTGCGCCGAGGGTTTGCCCCCATGCAAATTAATAGCAGGGGGCAAACCGCGGCGCAAGCCGCATCCCAGCCGCGTACTACCCGCGGCGATGCCCGTGGCAGCACCGCACGGCCGCCGGGCAGAGAACTCGCTGTCAGGAATTGACAGGAGAGTTCTTCACACGCACGGGTTTGGCCGTGGCCCCGGAGCCGCGGCTAAACCCACGGAGTGTGAATATTAACGCGGTTTCCCATAGGAAACCATGTTAATAAGCTAGACGCGATTTGGCCGCGGTTTTGGCCACGGAAACCGCGTCGGAACCCTCGGCCATAACCTCGGCCAAATCCGTCGTGTGAACAGGGCCTAAAGGATGTAGTCAGCACTTGCCAGAGGCAGCGGCACAAGCACCACTTTAAATTCTGAACTCAGCCATGCACTTCCACATCACTGTTCAGCAACTTACAGGCAGTGGCACAGCTCTGACAGGCCGGCCCAGACTCCCTACCAAGATGTAGAAGGAGCTGGTTATTTTACAACCTTAAAGGACTGCTCCGTTTTTGTATTCCTTTAGTTCATTGAACATTGCTTCTAGGTACATGAAAGTGCCAGTAATTTTGCTTACCTGTAGCTGAATACAGGATTTCTCATTGCTGTCGCTGGGTCACATGACCTGCTCTCTGACATGCTGAAACACACAGCATGCCCATGTGACCTGGAAGTGAATCTTTCTATACATTCCTGTGAAGATTCAAAGTCATAGGAATGCATAGAGAGACAGACGTCTTGTCAGCATCAAACATACAGTTGGGCAGATCTATCAATAGTATCTAACTCTTAGGCTATGTTCACACGGCTTAAACTGGGATGTATTTCGGCGCGAAATACAGGGCGAGATACATTGCAGTCATTACGGTAATCCACAGTTTTCATAGAAAACTATGGATTACACCTCCTCTCCCCGCTCGGACAATACGCCGCAAGGGGGGATAAGTGACATGTCAATTACTAGCAGTGAATACGCACCGCTAGTAATGAATGTCTATGGGGACGGCGGGCTGCCAGCCCCCCCGCGCCGTGGGAGTCGGCGCGAGCTCCCGTAGTCCCGCCGTAATTACGCCCCGCAATTATGCTGTGTGAACATAGCCTTAGTGTAAAGTAAGACCCACACATTTATCATAGTGTTGATGAATCTGGCAAAGGTTAGAACTGTCTAAACTAAGTTTGTACCACCTATAAGTTGGCTTACTTTTACGGCAGAAACTGCGACAAAAATTCTGACACATTTTGGGTCGCATTAAAGCCACGCCCCATTCCCACAAAGCCACACCCCTTTGTCGGACGAGGCACAGAAGCGTCTGAAACTGTCTAAAACACATAGCAAATGGGGCGAAAAACTTGTAAGATGTTAGTTTTGCCGCAAATTAAGTCAGAATTCTGGCGCAACTGCCTTGATAAATCTGCCCCAGTGTCTTTCAGCTAATCAGCGTGCAGGACATGTGACCTAACAGTCAGAAATCCTATATGCAACTGCTGGTAAGTAAAATTATTAGCACTTCAGTACACCTCAAAGAATTGTCGAATGAACTAAGGGGAAAAAACTTAGAATGTACCTTTAAAGGACATCTTGACTTTTCACTGACCACGTGTCACACAATATATCTCTGGTAGAACAATTTGAAATACTTTATCAGCAACCAACAAAAAAGTACATAGACCATAGAAAGCCCACTGGGATACTTTTATTTGGTGAATATTGTGTCTCAGGTTATTTAACAATATGCTAAGTAGTAGTTACATTTATACAGTCTTATAGTTACAAACGGCCCTTTGCGGGCAAACATAATGCTTACGTGGCCCTCAGGGAAAATGAGTATGCCACCCTTGGACTAGACCACTAAAAAGCCGAGGAACTGTAGCCTATGGTTCCTTGGTGACCTAAGGGGCTGATGTTTTTAGCTGTGTTTAAATGGATTTCCTCATGGAATACAATTTAGAATAACGCTTTATCCATAGGTACAGCAAACCACTGACCAGTCACCAAACAATCCTGGCACAAAACAGGCCTAAAGCTTGTGGTACTAACTTTTACCACTCAACAGTTCAAATACATCTGGCTATAATCCCTTTCAAGGGGGAGATAGAGTAGCTCACTGCTTCAGTGTACCTGCAAAATTACGTTTACACATGGTAGATCCGGTTCAGAAATTTCTGCAACAGAAAATCCTTTCTATGTATCCAAATAAGATTATTTGTGTAGCAGCTGCATGGACTTCTGGAAACCCTATTCAGATCACTGGGATAGTTGCAGAATCCCCTGCAACAATTCTTCCATGTGTGAACATGTGCAGTGCAGTGGTCTGATCCTAAGATCTCCAGATTGCAGAGACATGGTATTAAAGGGGTTGTCTCACTACAAGGATTGCTTTTTATGTGAAAGATCTTGCAAAAACAAGTCACTTTGCAATATATGTCCATTAACAGTGTCCTACCTATTCTTAGAAATCCCTCTTGTATGTGCTGCATCAGCTCCTCAGGTCGCTATAGCTACAGACCTCTTTGATCTCTCCTGATAGGCTGCAAGTGCTGGTTGCTATAACTACAGACCTGGTGTCCTCAGCAACTCATCCCTGCAGGCCAGTAAAAGCCAGTAAAACACGCCCCGGAATTCAAAAATGAAACAGAGAAAACAGGACTGAGGGAAGATGAATTGATGTAGTGAGACAACCCCTTTAAGATGAGCTTGGAAAATCAAGCCATCTCTATTATCACTGGTTTTAAAAGGAACAAGCAATGACTGGTAGTATTCATGGATGGTCTATGTACTAGCTTTTGCTATACTAGTATATTGTGGAGATAAAAGTGTCAACTTTATTACATTGAAGACTCTGTACAGAATGTGTGCTGGCTTTCAATGGAATTTTTTACAACTATGGACATTTTTACATTCTGCCTGATGGAAGCCCACAGCTATTCCATTTTCTGTCATAATTCATGGAGCACAAACCAAGTGTCTGGGTACATCAAAGAAGCTCTCTGGGGCTGTGCTCCCCCATTACTTTCTAGAAGGTGTTTGTACTCTTCAGTATCTCAAGTTTTGTTTGTTGTCTATAGTTTTGAGCAAGGAGAGGAACAAGAAAAAACATTCATCTCTATAATTCTTTCATTCTCTCTGCTAGCCAGAGATCTACCATTTTTACATAACCAGCTGCAGTTTTCCAAAAATACCAGAAACCAGGTTTAAAGTGGTTTAACACCCAGTTGTTTTGATCTTTGCAAAACAGTGTTTTATGCAGTTTTTTTTTAGTCAAAGTCAGAAGTGGATCCAGCAGGAATAAGATGTACAGTATAAGCCCTTTCTATAGGGTATTTTCACACAGAGTATTTGCGTAATTCGTTGTAATTCGTTGTGTAATTGCGCTGCAATATGCCCAAAATACAGACTGCAAATATGGTAATTCATAGCTCTCCGACGCTTATTACGAGCTGGGAGAAAGAAGTGACATATCACTTCTTCCCTGTACTTACGCGCGGGGAAGGTGAAGGTCTATGGCAGCCGGCACAGAGCATTTTAGAAATATCGCCAGCAGCCAGCGCGTACTTCTAAAACACCTGGCGTATTGTGGCGCGTATGCAACTCAATATGCCAAGTGAACATAACTTTTAATACTGCCAATTCTGGCTTTGATTAAAAATAAATACAAAATGCAAAAACAGGATACCCAGCTCACCCGCTCAGAGGATGCACATAGGGTTGTGAGCACCAACTGGACAATCGAGAAAAGACAGTAGTTGAATCCAGCATCCTTGTTAAAGCAAAGCATTTATTCCATGACTAAAACATCAGTGGTAGACAAACAGCCGCTCACCCCTTTCATGCAACATCTGCCCTTAATCATAGCATGGCTAAGAGTATGTTCACATGGCTTATTTCGCTGCGTATTTCACTTTATATGTGGCGAAATGCGTGCCGCAATTACAGAAATTCCTAGCTCTCATAGAGATCGTATTGTATGCAAGGGGAGAGAATGGACATGTCAGTTGTTAGCGGCGCTTATGCGCCGCTGACAATGCAAGTGAATGGGGCCGAACGGGTGCTGGCCCCCCTGTGCTTTGGAATAATGCATTGATCAGCACGTGCTTCCAAAACACCTGGCATATTGCGGCGCGTACTATACGCGCCCCAAAACTACGCCTGAACATACTCTTAGGGTGGTTATACACAGTGCATTTTTGGTGTGATTTTGGTACGCTTTTTCGCACAAAAAACAATGTGTGAAAGCACCCTAACTGCAGTCACTGAGATAATTAAAAAATATAGCAACCAATAAAATGACACGTAGTATGTAAAATGACATTAAGTAAAAGAAATACAAATGAAAAAAATAAAAGAACAATTTGCCCAAACTGTAGTAGCAATTTGCAATGATCAATAATACAGTATGAGATCAGTTTGTTTATTTAAAGGGATTGTCTCACTTCAAAGTTTCATAAGATGCTCTGTCACTTCCCGGTCAAGCTGTTTGTAATTAGCATATGAGCTCTATGTATTAACTCTGTGTATTCAGACCTCTGCTAATTAGTTTAGATTAGCTCAGAAGCTTCTCTGAAACGACTTGCAGGAGATTTATCTAAAGCAAACAGTACTAATTACTGTTTTTTGTCTGAAAGTCAATAACACGCAGCTCTTACCGGGCTGCCCCAAACTGTGTATGACGTCACCCCTGCTATCAATAAACAAACACAGGGGAGAGCAAATAAACAGTCGGTCACTGGGGAACAAAAAGCAGGGGTGATAAAATCACTTGTAGCTCCTTAACAAGAAAAGATGAACAAAGCAATATATTTGGAAAATGTCTTCATTTAGTGATCCCAACATGTTGAAAGCTAATCTTTGTAGCGAGTCAACCCCTTTAAGGTAAATAGGACATATGTTTTCAGAACAAAAATCCAGTAAACTTTGCGGTTGTGAAGATTATGGTGATGATCTCTGCCTTTATAGGAAAAGTAACCCTTGAATAGTCTAAGAATAGTCAAAGAAGAAGTGAGTCGGTCATGTACAGAAACACAGTTCACTGAAACTGTAGATACTTGACAGAAAGGAAGAGATTGGACTTGGGAAAGGTAGCTATGCATCCGTGTTTGGATTTAGCATGATGTACTGCCAACGTATTGTAAGCAACAACTGTTGCAAATGATTAAGTATACTATATAAGTAGAGTTACAAATTAGATAGCATTTTATGTTGTAAGTTACATTGAAGTAAACTCTTTAGGAACATTGATAAATCGGCAACAAAGTCATCTAGAGTGCGCGCATTTGAAACACTCCGGATTAGGGGTGTCAAACACAGACCTACGGGCAGTGTCGGACTGGGGGATCTGGGGCCCACAGGGGAGTTGATCTTCGGGGGCCCACCCTACTGTACATGAAAATATTACCGGCCTTTCGGACATAATCGCGGCCATTTTACCACATAATACAGTGTACAAAACAGAACTGTATGGTGTAGTACAATAGCAAGAAAGTCACACATATGTCACAGTCTAACATATCATAACACAGGTTTTAAGTAGCTCCACCCATATCCCCCTCCACCCACATTCAATTTCCCCCTCCACCCACATTCAATTATCCCCTCCACCCACATTAAATTTTCCCCTCCCCCCACATACAATATCCCCCTCCACCCACATACAATATCCCCCTCCACCCACATACAATATCCTCCTCCACCCACATACAATATCCCCCTCCACCGCATACAATATCCCCTCCACCCGCATACACTATCCCCCTCCACCCGCATACAATATCCCCCTCCACCCCAATACACTATCCCCTCCACCCACATACAATATCCTCCTCCACCCACATACAATATCCCCCTCCACCCACATACAATATCCCCCCTCCACCCCGCATACACTATCCCCCTCCACCCGCATACAATATCCCCCTCCACCCGCATAAAATATCCCCCTCCACCCACATACAATATCCCCTCCACCCGCATACAATATCCCCCTCCACCCACATACAATATCCCCCTCCACCCACATACAATATCCCCCTCCACCCACATACAATATCCCCCTCCACCCACATACAATATCCTCCTCCACCCACATACAATATCCCCCTCCACCCGCATACAATATCCCCTCCACCCGCATACAATATCCCCCTCCACCCGCATACAATATCCCCCTCCACCCAATTACAATATCCCCCTCCACCCACATACAATATCCCCTCCACCCACATACAATATCCCCCTCCACCCACATACAATATCCCCCTCCACCCACATACAATATCCCCACCACACACAAATCCCCCCACCACATACAATATCCCCCACCCCCATACAATATCCCCCACCATGTTTCCCTTGGTCACGCACCCCACCACCGTCTACAATAAACACCCCCGAGAAAGTAAACGTCTAACTCCTATCACCGGGTCAATCAGGGACACATGTACGCTGGCATTATACCGGTGCCGATATAACCTCCATAACCGCCATATAGAGACCACATAGAGGTCAGACACCAGCTCAGGTATAACCTACAACAGCACCATATAAAAACCCACATAGATCAGACACCAGCTCAGGTATAACCTACAACACTGCAAATGGAGACCACATAGACATCAGACACCACTCAGTATAACCTACAACACCGCAATATGGAGACCACATAAGGTCAGACACCAGCTCAGGTATAACCTACAACACTGCCATAAGACACCACAAAAGGTCAGAACACCAGCTCAGCTATAACCTACAACACCACCATATAGAGAGCACATAGTGGTCAGACACCAGCTCAGGTATAACCTACAACACCACCAATAGAGACCACATAGAGGTCACACACCAGCTCAGTATAACCTACAACACCACCATATAAAACCCACATATGGCCCAGACACTAGCTCGGGTTTATAACCTACAACACTGCCATATAGAGAGCACATAGAGGTCACACACCACTCGGGTTTATAACCTACAACACTGCCATATAGAGACCCCCATAGAGGTCAGACACCAGCTCAGGTATAACCAAACAACACCGCCATAAAGAGATCACATAGTGATCAGACACCAGCTCAGGTATAACCTACAACACCACCATATAGAGACCACATAGAGGTCAGACACCAGCTCAGGTCACATCACATTACAGTGAATACACACTGATCCAATATAGAAGTAAAATCAGGGACTCAGCGGAGACATCCTATCTGATGAGTCGTTCTCTTCTCTTGAGTCGTTCTTATTCCCTTTTCTTCTGCATCAGTTCCGCACCATCATGATTACTTGTCCCGGCCACCACTCATCCCT
This sequence comes from Phyllomedusa bahiana, assembly GCA_025379985.1. Lineage (NCBI taxonomy): Eukaryota > Metazoa > Chordata > Amphibia > Anura > Hylidae > Phyllomedusa > Phyllomedusa bahiana. Next base: position 26,589 of record JAODAL010025278.1, read on the forward strand.
GCAGAAATTACACACAAATATCTTAGAATTCCCAATTTTCCAGCACCTCTTTATCTATTCCCACCTCTGTACAAACTTCCCAGTGGTGGGAGAGCGGTACAAGCCATAAAATTAGAGGGCCTAGTATCCTAAGGGGTTGGAGGGTGGGGAGAGTACTAACTCTCTGGAGTAATGCTACAACTATGGGCTGCTGCCCTCTCAATTATATTACCAGGTAGGTAGACAAGACCCTAGGTAGGGAGGCAAATAGGCAAGGCCCCCGTCTGTAGGTAGGTGGTTTCTCCCAGTTAGGTAAGCTGTAAAGGGAGTTAGGGTCCCCTTTTTTATAGGCTGCAAGCAGTTAGGAACCCCCATTAGGTACAATACAGGCATTTATGGCTACCCAAGAAGTAGTATTCAGGCAGTTAATGCCTCTTAGGTAGTACGCAGGCAGTCAAAGGGGGCTCCTTTAGGTAGTATACAGGTAGTTAGGGCCTCATTTTAGCTATGTGCAGGAAGTCAGGGCCCCCCTTTAGCTACTGTGTAGGTAGTCAGGGGCCCCCTTTAGTATTTAGGTTGCCAGGGCCCCCTTTGTAGTCAGGGCCCCCCCTGTAGGTAGTCCCAAAAGGGGCCCTTTAGGTACCAGGGCCCCATTGTAGTCAGGGCCCCCCTGTAGGTAGGCAGGGCCCCCCTTGTAGTCAGGGACCCCTTTAGGTAGCCAGGCCCTCCTTTTTAGTCAGGGCCCCCCTTTGTAGTCAGGGCCCCCCTTTTGTAGCCAGGGGTCCCTTGTAGTCCCGGGCCCCCCTTGTAGCCAGGGACCCCCTTTGTAGCCAGGGACCCCCTTGTAGCCATGACCCCTTGTAGTGAGGGCCCCTTTTTGTAGTCAGGGCCCCCCTTGTAGCCAGTGAACCGCTATGTAGCCAGGGACCCCCCTTGTAGCCAGGGACCCCCCCTTGTAGCCAGGGCCCCCCTTTGTAGTCAGGGCCCCCCTTTGTAGTCAGGGCCCCAGTTGTAGTCAGGGACCCCCCCTTTATAGCCAGGGACCCCCTTGTAGTCAGGGCCCCCTTTGTAGCCAGGGACCCATTTTGTAGCCATGACCCCTTGTAGTCAGGGCCCCCCTTTTTACCAGTGACCCCTTTGTAGCCAGGAACCCCCTTGTAGCCAGGACTCCCCATTTAGCCAGGGACCCCCCTTTAAAAGCCAGTGACCTCCTTTTAGTCAGGGCCCCCCTTGTAGCCAGGGACCCATTTGTAGTCAGGGACCCCCCCTTTATAGCCAGGGACCCCCTTGTAGTCAGGGCCCCCCTTGTAGCCAGGGATCCATTTGTAGTCAGGGACCCCCCCTTTATAGCCAGGGACCCCCTTGTAGTCAGGGCCCCCCTCGTAGCCAGGGCCCCCCCCCTTTATAGTCAGGGCCCCCCCCTTGTAGCCAGGGCCTTCCCCTTTAGCAGGTCCCCCCTTGTAGTCAGGTCCCCCCTTGTAGTCAGGACCCCCCTTGTAGCCAGGGACCCCCCTTCTAGCCAGGGACCCCCCTTGTAGTCAGGTCCCCCCTTGTAGTCAGGGACCCCTTTGTAACCAGGCCCCCCCTTGTAGCCAGGGACCCCTTGTAGCCAGGGCCCCGCCTTGTAGCCAGGGCCCCGCCTTGTAGTCAGGGCCCCCCCTTTGGGCAGGGCCCCCCTTGTAGTCAGGACCCCCCTTGTAGCCAGAGACCCCTTTGTAGTCAGGGACCCCCTTGTAGTTAAAAAAAAAAAAAACAACAGCCAACCACTTACCTGGCACGGGCACCTGCTCCAGCCGCCGGCTTCGTACTGCCGCCCTGCATAGGCGGCGCAGTGAAGTGACGTCACCGTGCCGCCTACGTCAGCAGTAGGGGCCGGCGCCCGGCAGGCTGAAGGCCTAATGCGTTCAGCCTTCCGGGGAGATCAGCGGAGCGCAGCTATAGTCGCGCTGTGCTCCGCTGACAAAACCGCGCAGCCCCCGGAGCCGGGGACATTAGTCCCAACTCCCGGGCCGGGCTCTGGGCGCTCGGGACGCGGGTCCCGGGTGTCCAGTGACCGGATGCACGGCCGGACCCCGGGGAGCGACGGCACTGCCTCCGGGGCCCACAGCGGCTCAGGGGGGCCCACCGGGGGATTCCCCGTTCCCCCGGCGGCCCAGTCCGAGCCTGCCTACGGGCCAAATCTGGCCCACAGTGAAATTATATCTGTCCCACAAGAAACCACCAGGCAGTGTACAGAGGAGAAGAGAAAGAAGCCAGAAGTGGTCATTACACTGCTCTCACTCAGCACATCCCCCCTGCATAAGGCAGAGAAGAGACCACAGGACAGAAGAAACAACTCAGACAGTGGGAAACTGATAAGGCACAGCAGGATGACTGATGACATAAGAAAAGCTCATAGGAAGAAACAAGGATCCGGAGCCTCAACACTGAACCCTTCCAGAATCTTTGCAGGCAGCAGGCTACTATAAACGGAGATGCTGTGCCCTGCAGCAGATAAGAAGTAGCGTGAAGACCACAGAACATATTGAGTTAACTGACTGCAGCAGTATAAATAAAGTGGGTACCGAACTGTTTCTCTGGCCCTTAGAGCATACCAGGACATAAGGCAGTGGGAGAGAAAAGCACATGAAGGAAAAGAAGGGGTGCTATCATGCCGCAGAAGGGGACGAGCAACAGGACATTTTTCTTTTCCCATATAAAACACATACAGCTGCACAGTGTCTATTAATTACACTAGAACTGCCAGAACTTCTCCATCAAGTCCCTATGCCCAGAAACCTGTCCCATGGAACAGCAGTATATTAATATGTCAAAAAAAGAAGGGTTTTTTTCCAGCACAGATCCACACAAAATTTTCATGAATAAAAAATATCAGACTTTTATCAGGGTACTCACATAAAAACAGGATGCATCCCGCAGTGCAAGGTGGCACATGAAACAGACACACTGAAATATGACTTACGCGTTTCGAGCAGCTAACATCTGCTCTTAGTCAACTGTGGAATGCATCCTGTTTTTATGTGAGTACCCTGATAAAAGTTTGATATTTTTTATTCATGAAAATTTTGTTTGGAACTGTGCTGGAAAAAAAACCTTCTTTTTTTGACATAACAGTGTCTATTAACCCTCAATCTGGCTCAATAGCAAATACAGTTCTAAATACTATTAACATTTGGGAATCAGGCTGCAAACGAAGGTGATGATAGCATAATACTGATCACCCATATAAAACAGCTGGGAAATTTTCACAAACTCTCTCACATCCATAAAGCTCTCTGTCGAGAAAAGGTTCAACATTATATCTGATAAGAAGGAAAAATGCATCAACTGTAGACATTTTTTCAATAAATATCAATGTTGGCCTGCGAGTTTGTCCAAGTTTTTAGTTTTGTCCCACTGTGTACTTGAGTTTGACACCCCTGCCCTGGATGATTAAGTCAGGTTGGTCTAGATTTATGTAACAGAAAAAGTAAAGATGGAGATAACATATTCGCTAATGTAGGAGCCTTTTTGGAAACACATTTGCAGCGTTGCTTAAAGACTTGGTGGTATTGGAGGTCATTAGATAATATAGGTAAGTATTTAGAAAAAATATTGGTAATATATTTAAATTCTTCAAAATATGAAGTGAAAAACACTAAAGATTATTTGCTTGAAACAAAAGTAGATAGTTTGGATGATAAATTCATCTCATCATCAAGGCGGGTAGCTACGTTGTTTCAGCCTGAGAGATAATGCCTTTGATTCCCATATCAAGTTAGTTTCCTGGGAACAATTCCTCTTTAATCTAATACGTTCTCAAATTGGAATTGCTTTTAACGTGTACAATGGACGACAAGAATGCACATGTAAGGTCATATTACCAGGTGAATCCTTTCGAAATATATCGGTCTGAATTAGTCCCCGGAGTCGCTTGCTAAGGTCTTAACAATCGACTTGAGGCCGTAACAACTGACATAAACAACCGACTGGAGTCCGCGGAGTCGATTGCAAACACTTAAAAACAGACTTGAGCTGAGGCCATAACAACCGGCTTAACACTGTTAGCGACTTCACACCAGTAAATTATGTGTCCCCCAGTGAAGGTAAAAGGGTCCCCCATAATTATACGTCCTCTAGTAGGTGGTTATATACTTTATTTTATCTCCCAGTAGGTAGGGGTGAGTTTATATGTCCCCCCCCCCGCAGGTATAAAAGGCAGGTTATGGATCCCCCAGTAGGTACATAGGCAGGCTATAGGCCCCCCCAGTAGGTACATAGGCAGGTTTGGTCCCCCAGCAGTTATATAGGCAAGTTAAAGGATCCCCCAGCAGGTATATAGGCAGTTTAGGTCCCCCACAGGGATATAGGCAGTTTAGTCCCCCAGCAGGTATATAGCCAGGTTTAGGTCCCCCACAGGGATAAAAGCCAGGTTTAGGTCCCCCAGCAGGGATAAAGCCAGGTTTAGGGCCCCCAGCAGGTATATAGGCAGGTTTTAGGTCCCCCACAGGTATAAAACCAGTTTAGATCCCCCAGTAGGTATATGGGCAGGTTTAGGTCCCCCAGCAGGTAAATAGGCAGGTTTAGGTCCCCCAGCAGTATAAAAGGCAGGTTTAGGTCCCCCAGCAGGTATATAGGCAGGTTTAGGTCCCCCAGCAGGTATATAGGCAGGTTTAGGTCCCCCCGCAGGTATATAGATAGCTTATAGGCCCCACAGCACGTGTATATATGGGTAGCTTATAGGCCTCACAGCACATATTAGGTAAATTATAGCTCCCCCCCTGCACGTATATATAGATAATAGGCCCCCCTCCCTGCACATATGACAGTAGATAATAGCAAACCCTCCCTGCACATATGACATTAGATAATAGCATCCCTCCCTGCACATATGACAGTAGATAATAGCCCCCCTCCCTGCACATATAACAATAGATAATAGCCCCCCTCCCCCGCACATATAACATTAGATAACAGCCCACCTCCCTGCAACTAGAAAAGTAGATAACAGCCCCCCTCCCTGCACATATAACAATAGATAACAGCCCCCCTCCCTGCACATATAACAATAGATAACAGCCCCCCTCCCTGCACATATAACAATAGATAAAAGCCCCCCCTCCCTGCACATATAACATAACAGCCCCCCTCCCTGCACATATAACAATAGATAACAGCCCCCTCCCTGCACATATAACAAGAGATAACAGCCCCCCTCCCTGCACATATAACAATAGATAAACGGCCCCCCCCCTGCAAAATATAACAAAGATAACAGCCCCCCTCCCTGCACATATAAACATTAGATAACAGCCCCCCTCCCTGCACATAAAACAGTAGATAATAGACCCCCCAGCATGAAAAAGCGCTAATTAAAAGTAATACCCTGACAGCACTTACCTGACCTTCGCTCCCTGCCGCTTTTCGCTGCTTCCCGTCTTTTCTTCAGCGGCGTGACGCACCAGGCCGCGCGCGGGGCAGCTGATGACGCGCACAGGCCGCCTGGGCTGTGCACATCCTGACTGCGGCCACAGATTACCCGCGGAGCTCCCCTGCTCCGCTGAAGCATCTAACTGTATGTGCGTCCGGCGGACGCACATACAGTTCCGTCCCGCCACCGCTGCCGTCGCCAAGGTCCTAAGCCGCTAAGCCGATAGCTTTACGACTGGACGGCTTAGGACCCTAACGATCGGCGGCGGCGGCGTATAGCGGCGGCGCCGGGGACTAGTCTGAATAGACTTAGAGGTCACATCTCCCATTAACATTAAATCTAGAAAGGAAATAGAATGTGAATAATGAGAAAAAGTAAATGAGAGACTAAAAAATGTTGTTGAAATAATTGTTTAGATCTGGTATGACAGCGACATTCTCCCCCCCCCCCCCCCCCAAATAATTAGAAAGTCATCAATGTAGCAGCCATACCATTAGATTGCAGAAAAGAGGTGATTGTGATAGCGAAAGATCTAGGGTGACATGTCCCAATACGCAACACTTTTGACGCCATATTCTCGATGTAAATGAACTGTCGCATAGCAAAACTAAGCGCATTATACGCCAGGCACAATACATTTTAGTGCACCTAAAAAGGCGCATTACATAAAGTAGCAATTATACGCTGTGCACCACAATAACGCAATGCGCCTATTGAGGCGCATTACATACACTAGTAATGATACATTGTGCTCCTCAGTTGCGCAGTGCACTTTGATAAGTGCATTACATACACTACCAATAATACGCTATGAGCCGCGATTTGCGCAATGCACCTTTTTAGTTTACTATGCAAGGCATACCTGCTGCCAGATTTTTGAGAGGACTGTTCTTTCTGGCGCACTTTACACTGATTTAATGCCCCTAAAAACTGCCGCGGCGAAGCCAGTTTTCGGACATGTCGCCCATAATGTGATTCCCACCATGCCATATAATGTGTAATGGTAAGGGAAGGGGATAACTTAGCTCTCATTGCTGCTTTGGTGGTCTGCAGTAAATGTTGCCATTCAAACATAAAAAAAAAAATTGCTCCCATCCAAATCACCTACTTCTGTTTCAACCAAATCGTCTTCCGTGTTTCCACTTCATATTCTGAAGAATTTAAATATATTTCTAACATTTTTTTTATAAATACTTAATTGTGCTATCTAATGACCTCCAACAATAACAAGTCTTACAGCAAGTCTGCAAATGTGTTTACAAAAAGGCTCCTACAGTAGGGACTTTGTTATCTCCATCTTTACTTCCTCTGTTACATACCTCTAAACCAACCAGGCTTAAGGGGTTTTGCCACAAAGCAAAATTGATGTGAGAAGCTTGCAAATTAAATAATAAACATTTTCACCATTCATCATTATTAAACATTCTGGGCCATTATTGTTTTAGCTGCTTCCTTAGGGATCCATAGTGCACAGCTTATCTCTAGGGGATATGACCAGTGATGAGAGCTCCTCAATCCTGGCCGCACATGCTCAGACATCACCTCTCCTCTCAGTCAGCTACTGTCTGTTTCTTCCCTTCTTAGTAATCACATACACTCACTGCTGAGCAAGCGTTCAACCCCAGGTGCTGTCATTCTACTCACATCCTCTATACTCCTTAGTAATTAGTCAAACAGTGCAAATAAATAAAAGGGAAAAAGAAACCTCAATCAGGTATGTGCATTGAGAAAAAAAATCCATGTTTGGTTCCTGCAGGGATTTGAACCTAATACCCCTATTCTGAAAGGCAGAAGTGCTAACCAGGAAGCAAAGTAAAAGCCAGACTTCAGTACTACCCTGCAAAGAGATAATAAGTGATGAGTGCCTCTATGCAAATACACAAATATTTTTAGATTTGTATATTGTGGTGCTCACTAGAAAGATAATCTGCAAAGTATTCAACCAGGAAGAAGATAATGTTGCACAGCACTCACCATCAAATTATCAAAACGTCTTTATTAGCAAATGGATACATCCCAGGAACAAATGTATAGGACACGCACTAAAAAGGCAACAGAAGTGCTAATCACTTAGCTACATTGTAGCTACTCACAGCTCTTTACATACAGACCTTTGTTTGACTAAAGTGAGCACACTGTGGGGAAAGGCATGGTGATGTCAAGCCTGCTGGGTCACATGAAATGCAGTTCAAACAAATTATATACACCCCCATTTGAACACACTGATAGCTGAAGCTATATAAAGTAGGTATGAAATGCCTTTGTGGCAAAACCCCCTTAAAAATAGGGTGTTTCAAATGTGCACACACTAGATTGTTGCAGATTCATTAATGTATCCAAATAGTTTGCTTCAATAGCAACTAATGTTACCTAAAACATAAAATGCTATCTAAATTGTAACACTACTAACAGTATATAGTATACTTCATCACTTGCAACAGTTGTCACTTACAATACATTGGCAGTGCATTATGCTAAATACAAGCACGGGGGTATTGCCATCTTTCTGAAATCTAATCTCTTGCTTTCTGTCAAGTATCGGCCGTTTCAGTGCACTGTATTTCTGTACACTTCTTCCTTGACTGTTCAGAGCATACAAAGGGTTACTCTTCCTGTAAGGGGTAGAGATCATCTATGTAAGCTTCACAACCACGAGGATTAATGGATTTTTCTTCTGAAAACTTATGTTCCATTTGGCTTAAATAAACGAGCTGATGTCATACTGTATTATTGATCATTACTTATTACTGTTATAATCTGAGCATATTGTTCTTTTATTTTTATTTTTTCACCTCTTTTAAATTTGTTTAACATCATGAGACATATTTGTCATTTTATTAGTTGCTTTATTTTTTTTTAATTATCTCAGTGACTACAGTTATCCATCCAATGATTAACCCCTTAAAGACACAATGGGCGACATGTATGAATCTTGCCACATCGGGGCGCACCTTTCCGCCGGTATTCCGGCGAAATTTGCGCCTGAGTTATGTCGGTACGGGGGCGCGCTCATCCATACTATGTAAAGTCCGCCGCGCCTCGCCAGTGTTTGGGACGCAGTGCGGGACTTAGGCGCAGTGCGGCGCTGCGCCTATGATTCGCCGCCCGAGGTAGTGCGCTCATACATATCATGTAAAGTCCGCCGCTCCTCGCCAGTGTGTGGGCCGCAGTGCGGGGACATGGGCGCAGCGCAGCGCTGCGCCTAATATTCGCCGTCCGAGGAGGTGCGCTCATACATGCGGGGAAAAGTCCGCCGCATCTCGCCAGTGTGTGGGGCGCCGTGCGGGACTTAGGCGCAGTGCGGGACTGCGCCGAAGATGTGTTTCAATTCGAGCCAGGCTGGAAAACAGCGAGAAATCATTAAAGATGTCCGTGCGGAGTATGAATAAAAAAAATCGCCTTTATAAAGGCAGAAAACATTCTCAGAAAAGAGCTCAAACCTCAAAAATCAAAAATAAATTTAAAAATTCACTTTCCAAATATCTAGAATGGCGCTATATCAAGAATTAGGATATTGGAAATTGCCGGGAAATACAGTAATTCAAATTTTGAAAGCTATTCTTATTGGTCGGCAGAAACCGGCCAATCAGAATAGGAGTGACAGTGAACCATTAAAACCTATGGAGAAGTTTGGACCAATCAAAATCAAAGGCGGGACAGTTCAAAATACAGTAAAAATGCAGAAAAGAGCTGATTGGTTGAGCTAGCGGGGACTTGGCTATCCCAGCCAATGAGATGGCGAGCTACTTGTCCCATTGTAGTCAATGGAGAGATCGGGGCAATTAATTGTCGGCTCTCAGCACTGTGCGGCATGGAGTATGATTAAAAAAATCATTTTTATTAAGTGTAAAATATTCTCTTAAAAAGAGCTGAAACCTTCTATAAATATAAATCAATCAAATCACTAACAACGCATTTGTCGCCGAGACCGGCGCTACATCGGTAATTGGGATATAGAGAATTGCTGGGAAATACAGTAATTCAAATTCTTTAAGAGTTTCTCTTTGGTCGGCATAAACCAACCAATCAGAATAGGAGCGACAGTGTCCCATTAAAACCTATGGACAACTATTGACCAATCAGAATAGGAGCGACAGGGACCCATTATAATCTATGGAGAAGTTAGAACCAATCAAAATCAAAGGCGGGACAGTTCAAAATACAGTAAACAGGCAGACAAGAGCTGATTGGTTGAGCTAGCGGGGGCTTGGCTATCTCGGCCAATCAGAGCGCGAGCTACTTGTCCCATTGTAGTCTATGGAGAGATCGGCGCAATGAAATCTCGGCTCTCAGCGCCGTGCGGCATGGAATATGATTAAAAAAATCATTTTGATTAGTTGTAATCAACTCTGATTGGCCGGGATAGCCAAGCCCCCGCTAGTTCAACCAATCAGCTCTTTTCAGCATTTTTACTGTATTTTGAACTGTCCCGCCTTTGATTTTGATTGGTTAAAACTTCTCCATAGGTTATAATGGGTCCCTATCGCTCCTATTCCGATTGGCCGAGATAGCCAAGCCCCCGCTAGCTCAACCAAGCAGCTCTTTTCTGCATTTTTACTGTATTTTGAACTGTCCCGCCTTTGATTCTGATTGGTCAATAGTTCTCCATAGGTTTTAATGGTTCACTGTCGCTCCTATTCTGATTGGCCAATTTCTGCCGACCAATGAGAATAGCTTTCAGGATTTGAATTACTGTATTTCCCGGCAATTTCCAATATCCGAATTCCTGATATTGCGCCGTTCTGGATTTTTGGAAAGTGATTTTTTTTTATGTATTTTTATTTTGAGGTTTGAGCTCTTTTCTGAGAATGTTTTCCGCCTTTATAAAGGCGATTTTTAAGAAATCATTCTCCATGCTGCACGGAGCTGAGCGCCGAGATTTCTGTTGCGATCTTCTATATGTTTCCTCGAATGTTCCGTTCTCGCTTCACTTCGCCTCCGCCGGAGCATTTAGACCAAAATAAACTAGGTCTGCCTGTCGGAGCTGCCGAGCGCTGCAATGCGCCGCATTTTGCCGACTCGCGATCGTATATGCCTCGGAGTTTTCGAGCCCCCGCCGCCCCCCGCCCCGGAAAGCCTACACCCGCCCACACCGCGCCCATTGCCCGCCCCTTCATGCGGGGCGCAGCTGAAAGTGGCGAACGCTGCGCCTAACACCGCATCCCTGCGTCCGACAGGGGGATTCGGGCCGGGAGGCGCAGGTTACGCCAAAAAACAGGCGAAAAGCCCGATCATACATGTCGCCCGATGTTTTTTGGGTCAACATGTTAACATGTTCGTTTTTCCTACTCACCTTCCAAGAGCCATAACTTTTTTATTTTTTTTTATCTACATACACAGATAAGGGCTCTTATTTTATGGGGCAAAATGTAATTTCTAATGGTGTCATTTACTGTACCATAGAAAATACTTGGAAATGGCAAAAAAATTCTAAGTTGGTCAAAATGTGAAAAAAAATACCGTACCGTATATACTCGACCTGAATATAAGCACCTAATTTTGCCACATAAAAATGGGAAAACTTATTGCTCGAGTATAAGACTAGGGTGAGAAATGTAGCAGCTACTGGTAAATTTCAAAAATAAAAATGGATGCCAATAAAATTACATAGTCAGGTATAGGCAGGTATATGTCCTCCATAGGCACGAATAGGCAGTTTAATGTTACTCATAGGCAGGTATAGGCAAGTATAGGCAGTTTAATGTTCCGTATAGGCAGATATAGGCAGTTTAATGTCCCCCATAGGCAGGTATATGTCCCCCATAGAAAGTTATAGGCAGGTATATGACCCCCCATAGGCAGATATAGGCAGTTTAATGTCCCCCATAGGCAGGTATAAGCAGGTATATGTCTCCCATAGGCAGGTATAGGCAATGTTTTTTAAAAAATAAAACATACAACTACTTATCTCTCTTCCATGCTGCTCCGATGTGCTCTGTCTTCTGGCACAGGTGGCGTGATGTCTGTGCCGGATACTCCTGAGGGCTGCAAGTCCGCTGGGCCATGGCAGTGCCCGGACGCCGACGGGTAACTCGAGAGTTAGCTGAGGAAGGCTTAAACTCGAGTCTATATGGTACTTGTGCCATATTTGTGGGGGTATTGTTTTATGACATTCAATAAATGATGTGTTATCTATATTGTGCAGGTTGATACAATTCTGGCAATAAAAATAAAACTCTGAATACTTTCTATTTTTTAAGTTTGCGCCACAGCACCATTTTCTGCAACCAATAACTTTTTGTGCTTCCACCTATAGACCTGATTTTTTCATGGCTGAAATGTACCATTTTGGGATAGATGAGGCTTTTTTCATCACTTTTATTCAAATTTTTATGGGTCTTGAAATTACCAAAAAAACACAATTTGGGTGTTTGGAATTCTTTTTTTTCTCCAGTGTTCAGCATATGGGATAAATTATGTTATATTTCAATAGATTTGACTTTTATGGATGCGGCGATACCAAATATGTGCAACTTTTGTATTTTTTTTTTTATTTGTAAAATGGCGAAATGGGGGTGATTTGAACTTTTAAGATTTCATATTTTTTCTTACACTCTAAAACATTTTTGTTCACCATGAGTGCCCCTAGGGCACTACACCACTTGGGGCATGATCATTTATACACTTTTCTGCACTGTAAATATAATGCAGAAGGTTGAACAAAAATAGTCGTTTTACCACTTCCTGCCTTCCTGTCTAGTAAAACGGGAAACATGGCAGCAATGGAAGCCTTCACAAGACTTCCAACCACCCTATTAACCGATTGGCCTCACTCAATCTTCGTTTCTCATTTATTTAGATGCTGGTGCAGCGATATCTGCGGTGTCTAAAAAGGGTTAACCAGCAGGGAACAGAGACGGCTCCCTTTCCTGCTGTCACTGATGGGTGTCAGCTGCAATTAACAGCCGGCACCCACTTCCTATGTAGCGTGAATGCTCGGCAGTCCTGATACATAGCCCCTTTTAGTCATTATGTTGTAAGTTTACTTCAAATGTCTTTAAGGGATTAAGGGTGCCTGTTGCCTGAAATGCGTAAGCGACTGTTTGTCTACCACTGATGTTTTAATCATGGAATAAACCCTATGGAGGTCATGTATGAAAACTGTCTAGGAATTTCTTTGTTGCCCATAGCAATCAATCAGGGCTCCCCTTTAATTTTTTCAGAGAACTATATGAAATGAAAGAGGCGCTCTGATTGGTTGCTATGGGCAACAAAGAAAGTCGTAGACCAAGACAGTTTTCATACATGTGACCCTATGTTTTAATGAGGACACTGGATTCAACTATTGTCATTTGCCCCTCCCCCTCAAAATAAAAAGGAATCAATAACTGCAGTGATATTTTGCCCAAAAATGTGAAACTACCCTAAATGAGGTTTTACATGGTTGTTTAATAATATTTTGCAGCTGTATTTTTATTGGGGTTGTTCACACGGCACTATAGACTAAATTCAAGGTGTCCGTTGGGGTACAGTGAAAAAAGGTTCCCCTGACAGATACCGTGAGGTAGCTGCCGCAGACCCATAAAGATCAAAAGAACTAATGTAGTGCTATGTGGACTATGTTTGCTCTTTTTCCTAATGGTATACGCTTTCCTTACAGGACTCAAAAGCAAAGTCTACAACACTTTTAAGTCCTACAGGGAAAGCATACAGTTGAAACTAGCAGTTTCTATACACTATATAAAAAGACACATATGCATGTTTTTCTCATTATGTGACAGGAAATCAGAATAAACCTTATCTGTTTTAGATCAATTAGGAACCAAAATTATTTATATTTTACAAAAGCCACCATATACAAATCACACCAATGAGTGAGAGAATTTTTTAAGGCATTTTTATTACTTTCTGAAAAGTCAAAAGTTTCCATACATTTCAATAGTATTTGGTAGTATTGGCCTTAAACTGTATGACTTAGGTCAAACGTTTTGGATATCCTTCCACAAGGTTCTCACAATAGTAGGTAGGAATTGTGGCCTATTCCTCCTGACAGAACTGGTGTAACTGAGCCATGTTTGTAGGTCGTCTTGCTCGCACCTGCATTTTAAGCTTTGCCTATACATTTTCAATATGATTGAGATCAGGGCTTTGTAATGGCCACTCCAAAACATTGACTTGGTTCTCCTTAAGCCACTTTGTAACCAGTTTGGCATTGTCCATTTGGAAGACCCATTTCCGCATAAGCTTTAACTTCCTGGCTCATATCTTGAGATGTTGCTTCAGTATTGCCACATAATCTTCTTTCCTCATGATGACATCTATTTTGTGAAGTGCACCAGTCCCTTCTGCAAGACAACCCCACAACATGATGCCGCCACCCCCGTGTTTCACAATTGGGATGGTGTTCTTTGGCTTTCAAGCTTTCCTTTTTTCCTCCAAACTTAACGATGGTCATTATGGCCAAACAGTAACATTTTAGTTTCGTCAGACCACAGGACATGTCTCCAAAAATATAGGCCTTTGTTCCTCTGTGCCTTTGCAAACATTAATCTGGCTTTTATATGTTTCTTTTGGAGTAGTCTCATCTTCTTGGCAGAGTGGCCTTTCACCCCATGTTGATACAGTACTTGTTTCACTGTGGATAATGACGCAATCTTACCAGCTTCCGACAGCAACTTTACAAGGTCTTTTGGTTTTGTTCTTGGGTTGATATGCACATTTTGGACCAAATCACGTTCATCTCTGAGACAAAGAACCCGTCTCCTACCTGAGCGGTATGATGGCTGGACATTCACATTGTTACGGATGCCCCTGCGACCCTCGTCCCAGGTCGCAGGCGCATCCATATCCCGCTGCCAAGCGGCGCTGCGACCCACATGTCGGGTCGCAGGCGTTCTCGGTCTCCCGTCTGTCCCACAAGTCACTTACCCGACCACACTCCTGATTAGGCCTCTGTCCCGCGGCGCGCGCGTCCCCGCTCCCTAGGGCGCGTGCGCGCCGGTAGTGTTAAATTTAAAGGGCCAGTGCATCGGTAATTGGTTATTGCCGGTCACTGCCCCTATTTAAGCCAACCTCTTCCTAGTGACCTTGCCGGATCTTTAGTGCCATTTGCCTATTGAGAAAGCGTTCCTAAAGCCTTGTTCTGATTACCGTGTACCAAACCTTTTGCCTCCGTCCTTCGACCACGAATCTTGCCACCTGCCCTGATTTTTTTGGCCTGTCCACGACCTCGAACCTGCCCCTTTTCCTACCTTCTGCCTGTCCCTGACTACGACCTGCCTGACTATTCTGTCCACGCTATCCCCGGGCTGCCTCCGAAAGCAAGTCACATCAGGGGTAGAACCGGGGTAGACCCTGCGGCAGAAGCCCCATCCCGCTTTGCAGGGGGTTTTGGGTGAATACCGGGACCTACTTGGGATTCCGCTCCCGGGGGTGGTTTTACACCATCGCTTGCGTGGTCCAGGGGATCCACTACTGCAGCTGTGACAGTAAATCCGGCCAGGATCACGGCAAGGTAATTTTACCGAGCGTTCCAACATCACCACCGCGTGGTCAACAATCAAACAGATAGCCAGCAGCTCAACAGCTTTCTACATGAGCAGCAGCTCATCGCCACTCAGAGCAGCAGCAGCTACAGTGGTCTCCCCCATGGTTGTCGCTCCTCGTCCTAAACCCTTGTCCATGCCGACAAATTTTGAGGGGGACCCAAAGGCCTGCGGGGGCTTCACACCCAGTGCTCCCGTCACGGGGAAACTTAGGCTGGTCAGTTTCCCTTGGGAAGATTCCAGGGGGCCTTTCGGGGTCATTTTCTTTTCTGTAAAAGCCCGGGCCTGGGTGACTCTACTCGGGGACCGAGGCATCCTCACAGCGGACCTAGCACTTTCCTACAGGGTTCCCCACAGTGTCTTGAAGACCTGCCCGCGTTCCTCGCTGAAACCCCCTGTTGAACCGCAGCAAGGAACCCCCGTGGGTGACATCCGTTAATTCCGCACATTAGCATGGGGAGTTGGCTTGGAACATGCGCTTTTACCCACGTTCAAGGGGGCCTCTCCCGCCAATTAAAGATACACTCCACCCGGGGACCCCCGCCATCTCATTATTTGACTCATCCATCTGGAAACCTGGATTGATTCTGTTTCGGGGGGGGAAAACGGAGGCGCTCCACAAGGAGCGGGAACCGGTCCCGAACCCTCTACCCAGCTTGCCCGGTGTTTCTACGGCCTCCACTCCCCCTCCTTCCCATCAGCCGTGGAAGAGGCCAAGCAAGGGGATAAGCCCACCAAACTCCGAGGAACTTGACCGACGGCGAAAGGGAAACCGATGTCTCTACGGGGCAGCCCTAATACTCCTCAGGGGGTTTGCCTGTCGTCCCCCGGCACCCGGGGAGAGCAGCGCACCTGGGCTACGGGGAGAAGCATCCATAGGGGTGTGCATTCATCCCTCGTCTGAACATCCCCACCAGTCAACTGAAACTGGATCCATTTTTAAAGCTTCGCGTTTTTGGACCTGGTTCGGTGAAATTTCTTGGACGCTCCCCTGGTGTCTAAATCAATCCCCCGGGGTTTCCCCGGGAAAAACCTCGGCCATCCCTCTGTCAGTGGGAGATCCTCACGACCAGCCGTTCCCGTACAGCCTTTTTCCCTTTTCAAGTGGGGCACTACATAAGGAAGACTTTCTTTTAAAACAAGTTCCCCCCCGGTCTTCCTCGTCCACCCTTCGGGCCTTCCGGGCTACAACGCCATTCTCCGGAACTAAACGGCAGGGGGGGAAGTCCTGCGATGGAAACCAGAATGTCGCCCCCGGGGTTTGGTCCCACCTCGCCCATGCTTACCCCGTTTCTCCTTTTTTGCCCAAGCCTCAGGGGGTCTTCCCGCTCAGTACAAGATAGCGACGTCTTCCCCGGGAAGAAACCCGATCCCGCCTCCTCATAAACCCTTTTGACGCCCTATTGCCTTCTCCCCGGGAACTCCCACGGGGAGGGTCTACCCTCGTCTGTCCCGGGAGCCCTTTGGGCGTGTCCCCTACATCAAGAAATCCCAAAAGGGGGTTTTTCCGGAAGCCTCCTCTCCTGTTTGGTGCCGGGTTCTTTTCATAACAAAGAAGGAGGATACCTGTCCCCAGGGGTTATCGTTTAGTGTCTCAAAAATTAAAAAAAAAAAGGGATCGATACCCCTTGCCCTGATTACCGAGCTTTTTGATGGGCTCCGCAAGCCAAGTTTTTCTACAAACTGGACCTACGGGAGCCTATAACCTGTTTTCAATTCGTGAGGGAGACGAGGGAAAGACGCCTTCAACACTTGTGAGGGGCACTTCAAGCCCTGGTCATCCCCTTTTGGCCCTCTGCAACACCCGCATTTTCCGGTTTGTCAACGCATATCCGGGACCTCCTGTATTCCTGTGTCTTGTCTATCGGGGACGAATTCTAATCTTTTCCCCCATCCTGAACCCCACGCAGCCATGTACATCGGGCCCTTTCAGCTTTTAGGCAAACCCACCTCTACCCAAAACTAAAAAAATTTTTTTGTTCCTACAACCTTTCATCCCGGCTACATTATTTCGAAAAGGGGCCTGCAGAGGGAAACCGCCAAATTGTCTGCCTTTTCTGAGGGGCCCAAAGACCCCGGGCCCCCGGGCCCAAACAAAATTCCTGGGCTTCGCCAACTATATAACATTTTGTGCCGCACTTTCCTTCACGGGTGTCTCCATTGTGGCTTTAACCAAAAAAAAGGCAGTAATCCAGGTTTGGGGCCACCAGCCGCAAAGAAGCTTTCCTAAAGCTAAAGTCTGCTTTCGCCTCCCCCCCGGTACTCACCGCCCGGGACACAAAAAAACCCCTTCTTCTTGGAATTCGATGCCTCCTTGGGGGGAGCCGGAGCTGTCTTTCTCAAAAAGGCCCCAAAGGCAAACCACACATCTTTTTTTTTCCAAAAAAACCTTTTTTCGTCGCGAAGAAATTACTCTATCGAAGACCGAAATTTGCTGGCCATCAAGCTAGCCCAAAGGGAATGGCGCTATCTTCTGGAGGGGGCACGACACCCTAAATATTTCACCCACCACAAGAACCCCCCTCTACCCCAACGGCCCAGCGCAAACCCCCCCCCAGGCACGTGGTCTCTTTTCTTTTCCCCATTTAAAAATTTTCTTATTCATTTTCGCCCCGCGGAGATAAACGTAAGGCCATCCCCCTCCCCGTCCCCCCCCTGCGTTAGGAACGAACCAGCCCACGGCATATTACTCTCCTGAAAGGCAAATCCTGCGCCCCATAGAATTGCAGCGATTCCCCCGGGGCAAGACTTATGTGCGCCCCCTACAAAGGGAAAATACTACATTGGGAATTGCTCTCGAGTGGCGGACACCCGGGGGTGAAGAAATCTGTCCTCTTATCTCCCGTTTCATTGTGCCCACCTCCAAAGATGTTCGTGAAAATTTTTGGAGTCGTGCACCTCGGTTGGGACGCAACAAGTCCTCCCTTTTCCCAAGCCGGCAGGGCTCTGCAGCCCCCGCCTATTCCCGATTGTCCCGGGCCAACTGGCCATGGGTTTTATTATGGACCTCCCGCCTTTTCCCCTGGTAATACCCTGACGGGGATCACGGATCGTTTTTCTAAAATGTCCCATTTTTTCCTCTGCCTGGGCACCCCCCTGCCCCTCGCTTGGCCAGCGTATTTTTTAAACATATTTTTCGGCTACATGGCTGCCCCCCATATTGTCCCCTGACGGGGGTTCAATTTGTTTTGAGGTTCTGGCGCTCCCTCTGTAACCAGCTACAAGTAAAATTTTGGTTTTTCCCGGCCTATCACCCTCAAACCAACGGGCAGGTGGGGGGGTTAACCAGATACTAACACCATCCGGCACTTTTTTTCTGCTCGTCAGGGCACTGGGCCCAAACTTTACCCTGGGCAGAATTTTCTTTAATTCGTTAACTCTGAGTCTGCCGTGCCCCCCCCTTTTTTATGTGTTGGCGACATCCTCGCCCACCCCTCCCCCTCTCCGTGCCCCCGGAGGGGGCCGGGTGTGGAAATTTGTCCAGAACCTAACCGCCATTTGGACCAGACAGCCAATGCTACTTCGGGCTTTCCCCTCGTAACAAGAACAAGGCAGAAAGCGAAGACCTCCTCCCCTCTTTTCTCGGGGACAAGGGGGGGTTTTTCGGGAAGTATATTTGCCTCAGATCCCCTTTTTAAGCTTGGTCCCCGGGTTCTTAGGGGCCGTTCATGCTGAAACGCCAAACCCATGGCCTCACCCGCCTCCTCCCCCTATGAGGGTCCCGAAATCCTTCCCTGTCCTCTTTTGAACAGGCATCCTAAAACGTTTCTCTCTGAAAGATGTTCCCCCCCCTCCTAGGCGGCCCCAAGTCTTTACATAATGGAAATCTGGACATGAAAACAATCAGAAGGGAACGCCTTTCCTCATTGACTGGGAAAGGGGGTTTGGGCCCGAAGAAAGGGCTTGGGAACCTGAAACAATATCCTGGACCGAAATTTACCGGGGAATTCCTTCAGGCCGAAAAAGGGTGGGACAAATGGGAGGTACTGTCACGAATCCCCTGCGACCCTCGTCCCGGGTCGCAGGCCCCCACCCCTGCCCCACGCCAGTGGCGCGCGAACCCCGTCTGTCCCCCCAAGTCACTTCCCGACACCCCTATTCAGCCTCTGTCCCCCCGCGCGCACACCCCCTCCTAGGGCGGCCGCGCCGGCAGTGTTTACATTTTTTAAAAAGGGCCCTCACCGGTAATTGGGGTTTTTGCCGTCACTGCCCCTATTTTTAAGCAACCCCTTCCTAGTGACCTTGCCCAATCTTTAGGCCCTTTGCTATTGAAAACGTTCCTAAAGCCTTGTTCGATTCCGGTACGAACCTTTTTCCTCCTCCTTTGCCACGAATCCCTTTCCACCTGCCCTGACCTTCGCCTGTCCACACCCCGAACCATAGCCGCCCGCCTGACCTTCGCTGTCCCCGCCGAGCCCCGCCTGATGATTCATACCACGGGATACCTCGGGTGCCTCCGCAAGCAAGTCCGTCAGGGGTAGCAACCTGGTAGACTCCTGCCGCAAGTCCATCCCCTTTGCAGCGGGCTCTGGTGAATGCCCCGGGGCCACTTGATTTCCGCTCCCCCGTGACTTACGCCACGCTTTCGGGGGTCCCCCGTGGATCCACTACTGCAGACCGGAAACCCTCTTGTTTTTATTTCGTAAATTTACAGGTGAACAGACACCTTTAGTATCTGGAAAATGCACCCCCGGATGATCCATTTGGCAAGCACAGTTCCTTCCCCGATATCTTGACTGGGTTTTCCCACCCCAGTGTTAACACAGAAGCAGGGTTTCGGCATGCCTAAAAATAACCAAGGTGCCCCCAATTTAACCCGAAAGTTGCCAAAAAAACCTACGGAAGCTTCCAAAGACGACATCTCAAGGGCTGTTTCCAAATTTTTTTAAAGCATAGTAATCCTGTTATGAAGCTTTACTTTTTAAAGCAATAAAAATCTTAAAAATTATATTTATATTCTGGGTTTTGGGTGTAAATAATTTTGGGTCCTAATTGATCCCCAAAACGGGAAGGTTTATTCTGATTCTTGCAGATAGTGAGAAAAACCGCGCATTGTCTTTTTTTAAAAGTGATGTAATTTCTGGGTTTTAAAATCTAATTGGTGTATGTGATGCACTTTTAAAACAATTTTATAAGGTGTATATAGTGAGGGACCTTTAATTACGCACCTTTAATTAGGGCACGGGTGCTGAGCCTGCAGCCAAACCGTGTGAGGCGAGGGTCTGCAGGAGGGTCTGCCATGTGTTAGGGTCTGTTGTGTTCAGCTGTTGAAATTGTTATAACCAGAGTTATTACAGTTAAAGGGTTATTTGTCCACAAGCCAGTTGTGGACCAAGGCCAGGATGTCCCTATCCATCTGAGATGAGCACTCACTGAGGAAAAGAAGAGAGAGGAGGAACAGAAACAGGTAGACAGAAGAGAGAGAGAGATTTAGCACATTGGGAGAAGAGGAACTGTATAGGGAACTGTCTGGGAGAGAGAACACGGGAAAGACATAAAAAAGTAGACACTAGGGGGTCCCAGGGTTCAAGAAAACAATTTACCCTTGTTTTGACCACTACAATTTAAGGGGAGCAAGATCCCTTGTGGGGATTGCTGTCCTGGGACTGGGGCCTACAGAGAGAAAGGCCTCTGAAATCTAGAGGTTTGAGTGTGAAGCCTGGATTGACTCAGAAAACGTAGCAAGATGAAAGCCTTAGAGCTTAAAAAAAAGATCCAAGGCTGGGGGCCAGAGGTAACCCTAGTTTAAAATAGAGGAAATTTCCAAAGAGCAAATTGTGTATAAAAAGATACTGTGCAAATGAAGAAGTGTAATGTGCTATAAGACTTGGTGCCGGGTTTAAAATTCAAGACCCCCAAACTGAAATCCTTGGTTGATTACTTTGCGTCAGTGCATTACACCTCCTAGCAATCCCACACTGGTAGGCCTGACGTTCCCACAGTCTCACTGCACCACACAAGCTGCCTGCACTTTACATGGGCACTGCTGTGGCAAGTGATTGGCTGAATAGTCCTTTTCTGAGACAGAACCAGGGAAAAGGGGATTTTCTGGGGACCGGGCACGACGAGCACGGGGGAGAGGGAGATACTGTAAGTGTTGCTTTTTTTTTATTTCTTTTCAACTACCTTTATTTTAAAATAAAATATCACCTCACAAGTCCTTTAATTTTTACCTTCCCTTCATCCAAACTTCTTTCTTCCTTTGCTTAAACTTTGTGGTTTGACTTGATGATATAGAGCTCTGGAAAAAATTAAGAGACCACGGCACAGTTTTCTACAAATCAGCATCTCTACATGTCTGACAGCCATTCCATTCCAGTGTCAGTTGAATTCCAACCAAAGTTCACCTCATTCTACTTAAAGAGTACCTATCACCTCCACACAAACACAAAAAATATAAAAGTAGATGAAATGATAAGACTTTTTTGCAATACATGTCATTAGCAATGCAGAGAATTTCCCTCAGTTTTACGGGGGAAGAGATCTTTAGTTCACTTTCTTAGCAGAGCTTTTTAATGTAGCAGATTCTCTCTGTTGAGCTATACCACCTGTGCAGGGGAGCTGGGGGACATAGCTGCTACATACAGTACAACAGGCCCACAGCACACTGAGGACATAGTGTGACAGGGTTTAAAAGCATCTACATTACACTAATGTTAGTGTTATATTCCATCACAGACATAGCAGCCAAGAAAAAATCATGTGCACATGATGTAGACTTCCTGGCTCCCCCCTGCAAAATGGACTCATCCATCTCAGGAGCAATACAGCTGTCACATAGTGATCCATCAAGCTGTTATGTGCTGACTTGGCCCGACTTCAGAGCTGTCTTAAAGGGCCAGTGCATTTTTAAAAACTGAATTGCAGGTGAAATGCTTTGATTTCCTAATGAAGCATATTTAGAGAACTGATTGTATTTTAGTCTCCTGTTATTTCATGAGGTTTCCCTGGAGGTGATAGGTCCTCTTTAATGTGCTTCTGATTAGGTGACCACCTGAACCAAATCTTATTTAATGAAGGAAAGTATAAAAAACACTGCTGTGGTCTTCACAATCCTCTTGCAATAGGACATGCTGGATGGCAAAACAAGTGCTAGGAATAGGTCAAAAGGAATTTTTAATGAAAAAAAACATGGTTATTCCACCAATTATTGATTCTGAACTCTACCTGACTTAAAACATTAGTCTTATTGTTTCTTATTGAACTTGTTTTCTTTTACATTATTTGAGGTCTGACAGCATTGCTTCTTTTTTATTATTTTGAATATTTCTCATTTACTGCAAATAAATACAAAATTTTTTGCTTTGAATTTCGGAGGCATGTTAGTAGTTTATGTAATAAGATAACAATGTATATTTTTCTACAAAAATTTACCATTGAAGAGAAAAATCAGAGAAACTGAAAATTTTGCAGTGGTCTCTTAATTTTTTCCAGAGCTGTATATGTTGTGCCATGTAACATGTTCTGTAGAGACTGTTCCTTACTACAGCTGAAATTCAACAATTTTCAACCCGGTTATTAATCACTTAAAAATTACTAAATTTGTCAATGAACTCGTTTTGCTTAATATACAACTCATTTGGTTCTTGTAGGCCCCCTGTTTAAGGGGGCTTTCACAGCATTCAGTTTTGGTGGCGTTTTAACTGCGCTCCAATTAAACTGCCTTTAATACCAGCAAGCTTCTTTTACCTACCTAAACTGCTTGGATAGTGAGTAATCAATCAGTGTGCTTGTAATCCACAAGATGTCAAACACAGTAATTGGTTAGTTACTTGAAACACCTTTCTGAACAATTTAGACAACTGAAAGATGCTTGCTGATAATAAAGGCAGTTAATTGGAGCGCAGTTAAAACTGCACCAAAACTGCACTGTGTGACTGCACCCTAAGTCCACCTCTCTGCATATGCTGCTCTGCAGGCAGTAATTGCAGTCGTGTTTACCTGTTTGACAGAAGGGTAAGGAATGCTGCCTTTTCTCCACTTCAGAGAAAATAAATTATTCTAAATGGTTTCCAAGTCAACAATTTTGTACGGATTTAAAACCAAAGGCAAAAGCCTCAGTGCTCAGAGTTATTCCAAATCCTAAATAAGGTGATTAAATCAGAATCTTAACTAAAGCATTTGTGGATGCACACAATGTTACTGATAAATTTATATTCTATTATTACTAATTGTATGAGTATCTGAAGGTAATATCAGACCTGCAAGGAAAATAACACTGTATTAAAGCAACATTCGCGCATCAATTTCCATGGGAATATCAATAAAGAGATTCATATATTTCTCTAATGATTATCAATGGAGACTTTTGCTAGAGTAAAAGCCTTTTTGAACATATACACTGATAAAAAATATTACAGGTAAAATGAAATATTCTGAAGGTCTTTGAATTCTACGTATTGAAACACTTCATTATGCAGTGTAAAGCCAGTTGCGCTTAAGTCGGAGATTTATGAAGCACAATTTATTGATTTTCTCAGATAAGTATCTGTCCAACATCCTCTGTATCTTTCCTTGCCACCTTCAGCAGTACAGATGAGTCCTCATTATGGGTTTCAAGTAACTAAAGAGAAAAAGGTTAGAAATGAGACAGTATTGGTCAAGGCTGGGACGATGGGTAGGCGAAGGTATGCAACCGCATAGAGCGCCACTTCCTCCCAGGCAGCAAAGGGGCACAAGGAGGTAATGAGTCGGTAGAATTTTACATGGGGGGGGTGCTATCTGCCTTATTTGTCTGGGGCACCAGAATACCTTGTCCCAGTCCTGGTATTGGTAATGTAGTTGACCTTTGACTAAATGTACAAAATATAGCTTTGGATCCTTCTATGGCCCAGTAGTAACCCAGAAGACTTTTGGTTCTGAGTTTCAACTTAGCTTGGCTGGTTCTACATTTTCATCCTTTACTTCATAAACATAGGTAGGTAAACTAGCTTGACATATATAATATTGGTACAAGTCTGACCACTAGGGCACCCACCAATGAAAAGAAGAAAGTAGTCACTGCTTTGAATGGCCCCTTCTTTCACATGATTACTGTGGCCATTGAGTTCCCCACCATCTGTAGCACTTGACTTGGGCTGAGCTATAATTACAGACAGTACACAAATATAGGTAGGTCTGTGCCTGGTTAAAAATGAATAGGTGACCCTTCATTTTCCTGATTTTTGATGGACACATCAGTCATACCTGTACTAATCATATATTTATAGCACATCCTAGTAACATGCCATTAATATGGAACCATTTCAGCTACAGATTGCCCAGTTTTAATGGCTTTGATCATTTCTCATTAAACATATGTCACTGCATACTGTACATAAGTTTGCTCACATCATGGTTATTCCTTTTGAGTTAAGGTTGTATAATATTTATACACTAGTAAATAATACCTTACCAGCTCCCCCCTCCCTGCGCACTGAATTATTCCCTGGTCACAGAGCATGCCTAGAAATCTCTTCTATTGAAGTTAATGGATCTGCTCCGGTTCACAGGATCCTATGTAAATGAAGCTGCTGTGAAAACATCTCTTTAAATGCTGTTAAAGCAGTGCAGACAAGAATGCTTTACCCACAATCAGATACAGACGACCGAATTGAGAAATCTACAATCAGAAAATAAAAACAGCCAAGAAGAAAAGAATATGCATCAGTGACTTCTTTTAATAAGTAAAAAAAAAATTGTCGACAGATTCCCTTTAATTCCATGTTGACAGACAAACAGCATTTATTTTATTTTCCTGTTTTATTGGCCATATTTTTCCTGTTCTCCAAAATTCAAAAAGCACCTGGTTTAACCTTCAATAGTGCATAAGAGAATTGACTGTCGTCCGAAATTTTCGTTGTTGTCGAACAAAAAAACTTCAAGTTCACCTTCCTGTGTTTTCTCTAAACGCTGCTAGGGATGTTTTTGGAATTATAAATTCTTTTTATATATATATAATTTTTCATTCGAAGCTACACACAAATTTAAAATAGGTTTAGTGCGTATTTTTTTCTGATTATAATTTAGTTTTAGTATCAAAGTTTATATAAAATCCATAAAATTGGAAATTATGCTATTTACCCATTAACCCAACTGGACATATGGGGGTGTTAAGGAGTTATGTAGCAGGATCGCAGCGCCCACCCACACTGTTTAACCCTTTAGATGCGGTGTCTAAATGAATTAAAAACGGTGCCGCGCACTGTTCTTCACTCTGATCGGAGTCCCCGCAGCGTGTCTGCGGGGATCCGATGCCTGGACATGGCAGGCCTTGAGAAGGCCTTCATCGCTGCAATGTTTTCATTTGCCCAACTTCCGGCCCCAGGCAGGAAATGGGGAAATGCCATCTTGGTACACCCTAATGCATTGTCTATACAATGCATTAGGCTGTATTAACGATCGTGCCTCCTAGTGGTGAAGGGGGAGTCAATGTTAAAGTAAAAATAGTTTTCAAGTATAAAAGAAATAAAAAAGTATTAAAAGTTAAAATCACCCCCTTTCGCCATTTTACACACACAAAAATAAAATAATAAAAAAGTTACACATATTTGGTATCGCTGCGTCCGATTAAAATATGGCATCATTTATCCCATGCGCTAAACCACGTAGAGAAAAAAAAGCGCCAAAATTGAATTTTTTGGGTCATTTCATGTCCTATAAAAATTGGAATAAAAGTGATCATAAAAGTTGCATGCATTCCAAACTGCTCGCAATAAAAAGTACGCTTCAGCCCGCAAAAAACACACCCTCACTGACATCCGTAGGTGTTAGTACAAAAAATTATTGGTCGCACACAATTTTCAAATATAGAAACTGTTTGGAATTTTTTTTCGCCACCCAAACATAACGGACACCATATTTGTTTGGTATTGGCGGATGCGTATCAACCTGTAGAATACAGATAATACATCATTTTTACCAAAGATTGAATGCCAAAAACAAAACTCCCGCAAACATGGCGCAAGTACATTTTTTTCACATTTTGCCCCACTTAGAATTTTTTTTGCAGTTTTCCAGTATATTCTATAGTACCGTGAATGACACCATTAGAAAGTAAATACTGTCATACAAAATAAAAGCCCCCAAATGTCTATGTAGGTGGAAATATAAAAATGTTACGGCTTTTGGAAGGTGAAGGAGGAAAATGAAGAGTCATATTTTTTTCTTTGCAGGGATTAAAGGGTTAATTATTGTTTAATTATTGTTTTTGTAGAGTTTATTAAACAGACCCTTAGGCCACGGCCACACGGCAGTGACAGAATACCGGTCAGATTCTGATTAAGAATCCAACTAGTATTTTATTGTGTTTTCAATGGTTTTGGGGAACAGCTCTATCTGCGGTTTGTGGATTCGCCCATTCCTCTTAACCACTGGCAAGCACACCTTCTGCCTGAAATTCGTGCGGAAGATTGTGCATGTTCCAAGTTTTTCACAACGCCGGCGGTTAGCCATCTGTTCGGCTGAAAATCCGTTCAGTGTAGACTACTGGGCAGATTTTCTATTAAAGAGAACCTGTCACATAGTTTATGGCCCCCTTGCTGAGGACAGTACAAGCCAGTGTCAGACCTGCTTTTTTCCAGCGCGTGCCCCTTTTCTGTAAGTGCTGTATTTTAGAGTTTTTAATGCTCAAACTGCAGTTTTCAGCCAGAAGGTCTTCGAGTGTCGGGTTTTTTTTTCATCCCCCCGCCCCCTGAGGCTAGCCCCCCCCCCACCTCCAAACTGTAAACCTATTACTTTGAAAGGTAAAAAAACATGTAATAATGTCAGTGGGTGGGGTAGCCTTTGGGGGGGGGGGCTCAAAAATGTTATGAATAAGATTTTGAGGGGTAAATGCCAAAAAACTGTTTGCATTTTACAGAATAAGGGACCCGTGCGGGAAAGCGGGTTGACACGCTTGTGCTGTCTCACAAGGGGGCATTTTTATGTACAGGTTCCCTTTTAAAGCTAGGGGGATGGTTTTGGGGGTTTTTCAGACAGTTTCTGAATCGACGAAAAAAAACCCTCCGGTGGACTTACCCTTTAAAATCTAAAGGTTAGTGCAGACACATTGACACAAAAACCCCTTTTAGACACATAAACCTGTCTTTTAGGAAGTAGGAAAAGTTTGTAAGGTTAAGGCCCTGAAAAATGGTTTTCAGATTTTTTAAAAGGGGAAAGTGAGGAAGTTTATTTTGGGGAGTGGTTCCCTTGGGTAAAGCCAGAACTACTGAATAAGAAAAGTCCAAGATAATTAACCCCCTTAAGAGTATTTTTTTCTAGCAGCCAATGTCATAAATTGTGGCATAATCCAATTGTTGACACCTGAAGAACAATATATTGGTTTTATTATCAACAAATTAGTTAAACTGGCTGAGGGCTTGACGATTTATATCCCATCTGACTTGCAATGTTTCTTGGTTATTGGAGCACCTGTCTTTGATTAATCTATACTAACAGATGTTTTAGCTATGATCAAGGTTTATAGCCCCGAGCATAAATTACCATACGCAGTAGAATTATTAGTGCATCAATGGCTCAGCATTTCTGCATCCTTGCCCAATATATTTCTCAAAGTGAATGTACAACTGTTAAGACCATATCATTTTTTAAATCCAACATTCCAAGCTGATTGATTTCATTATACAGGCAGTCCCTGACTTACATCATTCCGACTTACATACGTCCCCTAGTTACAAACGGAGACTTATGGGGCGTGGCTGACATTCAACACCATGATAACCAAGTGCCAGCATGCCACAGCTGCACATGAGATACAGAATGTTAGGTGAAATCTTCTAAAAAAAAGGCAAAAGACGCAAAAAAAATGAAAAAATTTTCCCCTTTTGAACTACCAAAAAACAAAAAAAAAATTTTTTGCTGGAGTTAATTTAATAATTATTTTTGGACTTGCATAAAATTTCAATTAAGAAAAAAACCCTTTACCGCCCCATCAGTTTGTAACCCGGGGACTCCCGGGTTATCCCTTTTAACAAATTTTTAGACCCTCCTTTTTTGTTTACGAGTTTTAAAATTATACCTTAAATAAAAAGGGATTTGATATCTGTAGCCTTTCTTTTGGGATCTTATAAGTGTACTAAGTACTGTTTTATTATTGACAGGTACAGTAAGGCTCCCCTAGTGGTTGGTGCATGCAGCCAAAACGTTACTCTTTAATTACAATATGTTTAGAAAAAAAGTTTTTGGAGCTTATTTTGGAAAAAGATTTCCCAACTGCTTTAAAGGGTTTTTTTATGGAAAGAACACAAATTTTAAAGTAAATTTGTTTCATTTTTATTTTATCTGATTGTTTTTAAAATTATCCCACAAAAACATGCAAGATTTTTCTCATGTTGGGAAAAAATTTTTTCACTGAAAAATTTTTCCCTCATGGGGGTCAAATATTCACGGGTAAATGTTTGGCATTTTTTAAATTAAAAAAAATATTGGCAAAATACCTTTAAAATTTAGTAGCTGCAAAATTTAAAAGGGTTTTAAAACCCCGTAAATGTTGCTTTAATTAACCCCTGTTTATCTGTACATCTTACATTAACTACATCTTAATGTCTGTTACAGTCACACATTTGGGGTTATACTAAAACTAAACTTGGGCATCCTTTAGTCATATAAAGGGAGATTTTGGGGGCCCAAAAATAAAAAATTTTTTTTTTTAACCAAAAAATTTTTTTTTTAAAAAAAATTTTAAATTTTTTAAAAAAAAAAAAAAAAAAAAAAGGGGTTTTTTTTTTAAAAAAAAAAATTTTTTTTTGGGGGGGAAAAAAGGGAAAAAATTGAAAAAAAAAATTTTTTTTTTTTTAAAAAAAAATTTTTTTTCCCCCCAAAAAAAAAAAAAAAAAATTTTACCCGGGGGGGGGGTTTTTAAAAAAAAAAGTTTAAAAAAAAAAAACAAGGGGGGGGTTTTTGGACCCGGGGGGGGTTTTTTTTAAAAGGGGTTTTTTTTAAAAACCCCCCTTTTAAAGGGAAAACCCCCCAAAAAACCGGGCTTTTTCCCCCCCCCTTTTTCCCAAAGGGGGGGATTTTTAAAAAAAAAAAAGGTTGGGGGGAAAAAAAAATTAAAAATTTTAAAAAACGAAAAAAAAAGCCCCCCCTTTTTTTTAAAAAATTTTGGGTTTTTAAATTTTTAAAAAAAAGGGGGTTTTTTTTTTGAAAGGGGGGGGGGTTTTTTTTTGGGAACCCCGGAAGGAATTTAAATTAAATTTTTGGGGTTTTAAAATTTTTTTTTTAAAAAAAAAGGGGTTTTTTTTAAAAAAACCCCAAAAAAAAAGGGGGGGGGCCCCAAAAAGGGGGAAAAAAATTTTTTAAAAATTTTTGGGAAAAAAAAAGGGGGGAAAAAAAAAAAAATTTTTTTTTAAAAAAAAAGGGGAAAAAAAATTTTTTTGGGGAGGGGCCCCCTTTAACCGCCCCGGGGTTTTGGGGGGGTTTTTTGGGGGGGGGGTTTGGGGAAAACCCTTTTGGGGTTTTGGCCAAAAAAAAAATTTTTTGGGTTTTTTTTTTGGGGCCCCCCCCCCCAAAAATTTTTGGGTTTGGGGGGGCCCTTTTTTTGGGGGGGTGGTTTTAAAAACCCCCCCCCCCCCCCCGGGGGGGGGTTTTGGGGTTTTTTCTTTGGGGGGGAAAAAAAATTTCCTTTAAACCCCTTTTATTTTTTTTTTTTTCCCCGCCCCTTTTCCCTTTTTTCCCCCCCCGGGGGGTTCCCCCCCCCCCCTTTTCCCCTTTTTTTTTTTGGGGGGCCCCCTTTTTTTCCCCCCCGGGAAAACTTTTTTGGGGGGAAAAAAAAACCCCTTTTTCCCCCCCTTTTTAAAAAGGGGTTTTTTCCCTTTTTTTCCCCCCTTTTTTTTTTGGGGTTTTTTAAAAAAAAAAAACCCAAAGGGGGCCTTTGGGGGGGGTTTTTAATTTTTTTTTTCCCCCCCCCCCCCTTTTTCCCCCCTTTAGGGGTTTTTTTTTGGGTTTTTTTAAAAAATTTTTTTTGGGGTTTTTTTAAAAACCCCCCCCCCCCCCCTTTTTTTTTTAAAAAAGGGGGGGGGGGGGCCCCCCGGGTTTTAAGGGGCCCCCCTTTTTTGGGCCCCCCCCCCCAACCGGGGGCCCCCCCCCGGGCCGCGGGGGCCCCGGGGGGGAAAACCCCCCCCCCCTTTTTTTTCCCCCCCCGGGCCCCCCGGGGGGGAAACCCCCTTTTTTCCCCCCTTTTTTTAAAACCCAAAAATTTTTGGGGTTTTTGGAAAAACCCCGGGCCCCAAACCCCCCCCCGGGGGGCCCCCCCCGGTTAAAAAAGACCCTTTCTCCCCTCAACCCCCGGGGGAAAAAAAATTTGGGGGGGAAAACCCCCCTTTTGGGGGTTTGGAAAAAGGGGGGGCAAAAAACCCCCCCCCGGGGGGGGAAAAAAAAAAAAAAGTGGGGAAAAAAATTTTTGGGGGGGGTTTGGAATTTTTTTGGGGTTTTTGGGGCCCCCTTTTTTTTGGGGGGGTTTGGGGTTTAAAAAAAATTTTTTTTTTGGGGTTTTTTTTTTTTTGGGGGGGGGGGAAAAAACCCCCCCCCCCCCGGGGGGGGGTTTTGGGGAAAAGGGGGCCCCAAAGGGGGGGGGCCCCGGGGGGGGTTTGGGGGCCCCCCTTTTTTTAAACCCCCGGGGGCCCCCCCCCCGGGGGGGGGCCCCCCCCCCCCCTTTTTTTTTTTTAAAAACCCCCCACCAGGCCCCTACCACGCCATATGGGCTTTGCTGATGTCTTTTGGGAAAGACAGGGAAACTCTTCCTCTACCCCCCCTTTGATTTCCCTAGATCTGAACCTGGCTTTTCCCCCCCGGGGCGGGGTCTTCCCCTCTCCTCCCGGGACAAGGCTATGTCTGATACTCTTTGAGAACCCTCCAAAGGCTTCATTCGTAGCCCTTTCTCCCAGGAGCTGGCTTTTTTTTGTGGGAAAAAAAAGACGGGTTTCCGGCCCCCCTGCATCGACTTCGGGGCTTAAAAAAAGTGACTAAAGAACCATACCCCTTGCCCTTGAGATCAAAATTTTTCGACCCCCTGCGGCCGAAAATAATTTTTTCCAAGCTGGAACGGGGGTGTTTTAAACTGTTCGCTTCGAAAAGGGCATGAGGGGAAAAAACGTTTTTTAATACCGGGATGGCCACTTTTTTAAATTGTCATCCTTTCGGTCTCTGCAAGTCCTGCTGTGTTTCAAAACTTTGTCAACGAGATCTTCCGGGCCCTACTCTACATCTGTGTTATTGTTTACGGAAGTATTTAATTTTTTCTCCTGATCTCGAGACTCATCGCCCCCGTCCCCGGGGTCCTGGGGCGACCCCGCACCCATCCTTTTTGCCAACCGGGGAAAAAGTGTCTCTTTGATGTCCAGCTACCCTTTTTGGGGGTAATCGTTTCTGACAAGGGTCTCCGGATGGATCCTTCTAAAACCCCGCAGTTTTACAGGGGCCCAAAAACCGGCCATTCAATGTTTTTAGGGATTCGCCGATTTTAAAGCAATTTACCCCACATTTCTCCGTTGTGGCTCCCTTGGTGGGCTTTAACAAGAAAAAACGCCAATCCCCAAAATTTTTGGGCCCCCCCGAAGCTCAAAAACCCTTCAACCGCTCAAACGGCATTCCGTCTGCTCCTGTCCTGTACCCCCGCCCCAAACCGCCCGTTCATTCGGGAAAGTGGACGCGTCTTTGGGGGGCCGGCGCTGTCCTCCGCAGAATCCTCCTACGGTAAACACATATTGTGTTTTTTTTAAAAAAATTTCTCCCCCTCGGAGAAGAATTATACATTTTGGTGATCCCCGAATTAGGGCCCATAAAGTTGGGCCTAGAAGAAGGGCGCCCTGCGGAGGGGGCTCGCCACCCTTTTTAACATCTTCCCCCGGACCATAAAAAACCCCTAAATCTTCAGCTGCTCAACGCTAAAACCCCCGGGCAACCAAGGGGTCGTTTTTTTTTGCCCTTTTGACTTCCTTCCTTTTTTCGGCCAGGGGAAAAATTTCAAAGCTGACGTCTATCCGCTCTTCAAAAGGGGGGGTCTTGAGTCTCCTCCACAAAAAAAAATAGTCCCCCCAGAACGACTCTCATGGGTGCCCCGTGGATCTTCAACCTTTCCTCCCCAAAGACTATTGTGTCCGCCTTTTGGCCCCGAATCCTGAATGGGGACATTCTTCTCGACATTTGGGCATCCAGGAGTCCAAGATCTCTAAATGGGCCCCTTTTTATGGTGGCCCCAAACCCTTTCTCAGAGTCGGGACTTTGTTCTGGGCCCGCCCCCTGTGCCCCTAATAAAGGTCCCTCTCTCAAAACCCTGGGCCTTCTTTAGCCCCTCCCCGTGCCGGAAAAACCCCTGGACCCCTTAGCATGGACTTCGTTACAGATCTCCCCCCCTCACGGAAACGGGCTCTGGGGTGACCGACTTTCTCCCGTGGGTCACTTTTCCCTCTGCCTGGGTCCCCTCTGCCCCCCCGCTGGCCCAACATTTTTTCAGTCATGTTACAAAATAGAACACACCAAGGG
>JAODAL010025279.1:0-58922 GCA_025379985.1 Phyllomedusa bahiana
AGAGCGTTTGTAACAGCTGGGCTCAGTGAGGTTCTAGTTTCATAGTTTAAGGCTAAAAAAAGACAAGTGTTCTATTTCAGCCTGTTGTGCTAAGGTGTTGATCCAAGAAGGCAAAAACCCCCAATGAGGTAGAACCCAAATTTGTCCCATTTGGTGGGGGCTTTGTGAACAGCAGTTTTCAGTCTTTCCACAGATTCTCCATTGGATTCAGGTCTGGACTGGACTGGCCTTCAAACACCGGGGAGGGTTATTTGGGGAACCTTCCATTTAATTTTTTTTGTTTTTTTATTTTGGGATCAATTGCCCCTTTTTGGAAGATAAATCTCCGTCCCAGCTCGGGTTTTTTGCAGAGCCAACCGTTTTCTTCCAGAAGGCCCCTGGATTTGGCCCCACCCATCTTCCCACAATTTAAAACCACTTCCCTGCCCTCGAAGAAAACCCCCAAACCCAAAATTGCACAGTGGGGATGGTGTGTTCAGGGGATGAGCTCTGTTGCTTTTACGCCAAACATATCGTTTTGCATTGGGGCCCAAAAATTTGGATTTTGGTTTCATCTGACAGACCCCCTTCTTAAACATGTTTGTGCCCCCCGGGGCCCTTGTGGAAACTTTAAAAGACTTTTTTGGATATCTTTAGAAAGGCTTCTTTGCCTCTTCCATAAACCCCCAATCTGTGCATGACGACTGATTTTTTTGTCCTATGGACGGGACGCCCCACCTCAGCTGTAGACTCTGAAGTTCAGCAGAGTGATCATGGGCCTCTTGGCTGCATCCGATAGTCTTCTCCTTTTTGAGATCAAATTTTTAGAGGGACGGCGGGTCTTGGTAGATTTCAGTGGTCTGTCCCCCTTCCCATTTCAAATATCATTGCACATGCTCCTTGGGGATGTTTAAAAGTTTGGAAACTTTTTGTATCCAAATCTGCTTTAAGTTCCCAAAGAGTATCACGGACCTGCCGGGTTTGGGGTTTCCTTGGGTTTTCAAGCTCCTTGGTTTTAAAAGAACCCGGATATCACGGGGCGGGGTGCATTTAAGGGAATTTGATTACACACAGGGGGGATTAAAATTTATCATCTAGTTATTTAGGAAACATGGATTTTCAGAGATCCTCACTGAATTCTGGATTTTTGCTGCATGAAAGAAAGGGGGCCAATGTTTTTTGCACCCCCCCATTTTTCAGTTTTTATTTTTAACAAATTTTTAAAAATCAAAAAAATTTCGTTCCACTTCAAAATTGTCCCACTTGTTGTTTTCTTCACAAAAAAAAACAATTTATATCTTTATGTTTGAAGCCTGAAATGTGGCAAAACGTTGAACAGTTCAAGGGGGCCGAATACTTTCGCAAGGCACTTGTACATAGTTACATTGTTATTACAGTTAAAAAAGACATATGTCCATCAAGTTCAACCAAGGGTGAGGAAAGATTTTGATGAAGGGCAGGAGATAATTTACTTTTAGAAGATTCCCAGTTGCTTCTCCACACACCTACATACCGGTCCAGAGACATTGAGCAGTAGGTGCCAATTGTTTTCCCACAGTTTGCAGTTTTAAGGATTTCCTAGTTCTCCAAGACTATTAATAGATATCCAGGAAAACCCAGAACAGGTTGGTTCACACCCCCATAGACACAAACCTGAGACCAAAGACGGTACCAGTGCTTTTTTTTTTCATTCTCTCCCCATTTTTTCTATTATAACATGGTCAGAAAACTCTAGCACGGGTTCTACCACCTTTCCTGGTTTTCGGTTTAGAAGAGAAGAAGGTTTAGGCCAAAATTAACTAGGCTCTTCTTCAATATGAAAGCTTCAGGGGCTGTGCGCAAGGAAGAAGATTCTAGGACAGGTTTCCTTAACCATTTCCTGACGCGATCATTTACCCCTCTTTCTGAACCAGGCACTTTTTCCTTTTCACTAGTAAATGCAGGTCTAAAACGTTTTTCTTTTTTTTTTTTTTAACCTTTTTCTGTGTAGCGGGCTTTTTCTTATGTAATTTTTACTTCGATTTTTTTCCCTAATAATTTGAGGGAAAATAGTAAAATAAATAAATAAATAAACAAAAATAATCAGCTTTTCCACATTTTTATTTTTTTTTTACAGAAAAAGTGGCCCTAAAATAAGTTTTCCATTACGGACGTTTCTATGTAGATGATTGAGGTTTGGGGTTTGTTGCTGTTTTTTCTTTACATTTTTTTCCCTATGGGTTTTTTTTTTTTAATCTTATTTTACATATTGTACCCTCCCCCCCATAAGGTCAGAAACAGACCCCTGGGAGCATTTTTATTTCACTTTTTCTTTTAATTTCCCCTGTAACTGGGGCTGGTAATTTAGCCCCAGTTACAGAAATTATCTAGGGGAAATACACCTCCTGTACTGACTATGGAGCTGACCTTGGTCTGATAAGACCCAGCAGCTACTGCATCTGACCCAAAATCAGGGCCCTAGACGGGAAATTTAAAAAAACCACATTTTGTTAACACTTTGGGCGACATGTATGAAGGGAGGCGCGTTGTAGTGTATTGTGTCTGGTACATGTATTTTTTAATTGTTCCATTCAATGCAAACTAAAATTTGTATTGAAAAAAACTAAAAAAATCTTTAGGTGCCGAAGAATGCTCCACAAAAATTTTCCGTGGAACATCCCCACATCACAGGCTTTTGGATGAGGATAGTGCACACTGCCAGGCAGTCCCGCCCTTGCCCCCCCCCTAGCACTGGCAGGCAGGCGTCATTAGTCATTTTATTTTTTAATGTTTCTTATGAACCAACTTCCTTTGTAGCTCCCATCAGGCACTCGCAAGAGGGAATGGTAGGGGGACCAGAAATAAAAACACACACTTCCTTTTGAGGACACTGAAAGCTGAAGCTGGATGAACCAGGCAGGAAATGCCTTTGTGGCAAAAACCCCTTTTAAGCACCCTGGACCACACTGCTTTGGTCGTGCTTTTCAAAGCTTTCTAGATAAGGTAGGAAATAGAGTATGCACTGAGGTTGAGAGGAAGGAAGATCATACTCGCCAACCTTTTCTCTTCCAATTTCAGGAGATTTAAGCCCTGCCCACGGAAACATAATCAGTCTACCTAGAAACACTCTTGACCCATCTGGGAATGCCTATTCTGGGAGTAAGGTTTGCATAAACCCTGGCATCTTTTGTCCTTATTTTTAGATCCCCTGAAGAAAAAAATGTTTGGGAAGTTTAGGAAAGGGAAGAATCAGAAACAAAGGGCTCAGTGTTTGTAGTTTTCCAATTAAAGGGAAATGGCTTTAAACAGGAAATGTTGCAACTTGGCTACAGAGAAGGGAAATTACATGCAGCACAGGAAAAATGCAAATTAGCAGAGAAAACATCACTTGGAGGTGAATGATGACTCAGGTAAACCATTAAAAAATAATTTTGTGTTGTTTGCAGGACAACACCTTTACTTGTGATGAAAAAGAACTGTACCCATGTAAAAACCAATAAACTGCTTCTAGCAATAGATCATTAAACAGTGAGGCATACAAAGATGAGCATGTGAGCCACATATACAATGGCTTCCTGTAACGACCAGCGGTGTCATTATGCACTGACACCGTGGACGCCGGATGCTTGGTGTGGATCCTCTAGGCCACCACGAGTATAGATGGAAGACTACTCACGGTGACAGGACAAGGACACCAGGTGCTGGCACAGATGACGGGTCACAAGCTTGTGCAGCCATAGGCAGTCCTATGCAAGATAACAGGCAGGTACAAACGGGCAGAATGGCAGGTAACAGCAGAACGGAGGAACAGCAACCTGGACATTGCAGGGTTAACCGAAGACCGGAAGCTGTTTCCAGGTAGGTAGCTGGCAGGCAAGATGGCAGGATATAGCAGAAACAGGAATACCGGTATCAGACTGGCAGGACGGCAGGTAACAGCAGGCTAAACAGGTAACAAGCTGACATGAGGCTAAACGGGTATCAGGCTGATGTATGTTGGTAGCCAACAGGAATAATGGCAGGAACAGAAACCAGAGGTCAGGAGTTCAGGTAGACAATCATGAGCTGACCAGGAACAGAGCTAGGAAGTTCCTTAAATCATAGAAGGCCGCCCCAAATCCAGGCTAGCGAGCGCGCGCCTGCCCTAAGGAGAATGCGCTGACCCAGACAGGAACAGGAGTGAGAACAGGTAAGCAGCAATAACAAGGGACACAGCAACAGGTATAGGAACCAAAGACACAAACAGGAATGCAGCAGGGATACAGCCATGTCCGCGGTCCGGAATGAGGGCCAAGGCATGCAGTGGCGTAGCTAAAGACTCATGGGCCCAGGTGCAAAACTGCAGCTTGGGGCCCCCCTACTCCCATAGTCTGTGGACCAATACTGTTTAACAACAGGCTGACTTGCACTGCTGCCTTCATTGGGCATAGCGCACAAGATCAGAGTATACCTCCCACTTTGCCTTAGCTGCTGCTTGTACTGCGCAGGCAGCGGCTGTGAATGCTGCTTCGCTGGGTCTATGTGAACCAGTTATACAGCGTGTGGCAAGGGGGGCCTGTGGGCTCCCTTAGCTCAGGGGCCCGGTTGCAACTGCTGCGACCCCTGTAGCTACGCCACTGGCGGCATGGACCGTGACACTTCCTTATCATGTTCCTTAGCTCACCCAACCCATTTTTAGTATCCTTGCTGTATTTACTTAAGTACTCAAATTTGTACTTTTTGATCCAATTCCTGCAACGATTGGCGTCATGGGAGAAGGACAAATTAGTTTGTGCAGCTTGGATAACATATGGAATACAGGAACGATGGGTGATTCTTGCACAATAAAATCTGTTTTTTGGGAAATATCCCCAAATTTCCTCCAATTTCCTCAAGAGGTAGGATCGTTATTTAACTCCCTCAGGATATAACAATTTTTTATTTTTTTTATCCGCAGCTTCCAAGCTTCCCAGCTTTTGTATTTTTCCGCTGCCATAGGCATATGTGCTTTTTATCAGATGAATTGTATGTTTTATTGGAATAATTTTTGATGCATAAAAGTATTGAAGTTTTTTTTTTTTTTTTTTGGTGCAATTGAAAAAAGAAACTGTAAGTCCACAAGTTTCTGCTGTTTGGTTGTTGTTTTAGTGCGTTCACCATACGTTATTATTGATATGATAACTTTGTGCGTTTGGTGCCTTTTCTGCTTGGGTCAAAGGGGCTAAAACTCAAACAACCACACCTCTCATGCTCCTCTAGTGCTGGTAACAGTGGGCTTGCACACAGGATGGCCAGTGGTATTTTTCCCCTGGGGCAATCTCTAACGTTGGTGGTCTTTAACTCACTGTCCATGATGGTGGGTGAGGTGCCCTTGATGTGCTGTGCAGAGTAACAGGCAGGAGTCAGGATGGCGAGACAAATCAACTTCTCTTTTACTCAAAGCTAATTGTAGTACACACAGCTTTAGCCGTTTTATCAACTTGCAAAACTCACCTTCAAATAGCACCACCAGCAACACACAAAAAGGTACCCAAAGTGCCGGACTATTCTAACAAGGAACCTTCCTTAACCCTAGGTGATCCGGACATCTTTCCTTAGAATTGAATTGGTGTTGAGCCAGGCCAAAAACAAACTGGTCATCAACAAGTGTGAGGTCTGGAGGAATCTTCTTATAAAATCCTTTGACTTGTATGGCTAAGAGCAGAAGAAAGAAACTAGACCACAGCTAACATGGGGCCAGTGTTGTCTTGTCCATAAAGCTGATGAACAGAACAAAACAAACTAACAGCAGCACACCTAATTTTTAGACACTTTTATAGACCCTAGTCCCCACCCTAGGTCTCCTAGGCAACCCCTCTTAGGCCTCGTCACACGGCTTATTTGGGCACGGATTGGCGCCGTACTCCGCGCCGAATTTGCGCTTCAGTACGGCGCCAATCCGTCAGAGTAATTACGGTAAAACACTGCTCTCATAGAGAACAGTGGATTCCGTCGCTCCTCCCCGCTCGGCGAATCCGCCGCAGGGGGAGAAAGTGACATGCACATTATTTACGGCGCGGACGCGCCATAAACAATGCATTGTCTATGGGGCCGGAAGCAGCGCCCCCGCCGCGCTCCGGCCCCGCCCCCATCCCGCCCCTTATTCACGGCGGATTTGTGAGCTCAATACGGCTCACAAATCCGTCGGGAATAAGCCGTGTGAACATGGCCTTACTGTGAGCTGTACAGTACATTAATCATTTTATGCTTAACCCCTTAAGCCCCAGACCTGAAAAGTAGTTAATGACCACATTTTTTTTTAGTTTTTGTCTCTGCGTTTCAACAGTCGTAACTTTTTTATTTTTTCAATGACGTAGATGCATGAGGCCTCGTTTTAGGCAGAAGTTGTACTTTTTAGGAGCATAGTTTGAGTTCACATATAAATTACTGCTGAATTTTTTCAATGTGTTTTCAGATTTTGTTTTTTTTTAAATATTTCTTACACCATTCACATACAGGTTATTACAGTCGTGTAGATACCTAATATATGTAGGTTGTTTTTTTTGTGTGTGTAATGTAGGCACAATCATTCTTTATTAAATATTTATTTTTATTTTATTATTTATTTTTTTTCCTACACTTTTTGTTTTTTACTTTTTTTTTATAATCCCACCAAGGGATAACTATTTTACCTTTTTTTTTTTAACACTTAGTAATACATTAGACTCTGTGTCATACTGACACACGCAGCAGACAGGGCAGCACACAGTGTGCCCTGACTGCAGGCTTCCTATACTGACAGCTCTGGGGCTACGCTAAGTCCCCAGGGCTGACTGTACAGATGGTCCCCTGCATCTGTCTGGTCACCAGAGTCCCGATCACCCGACTGAGCAGGGGAATGCCCTTTGATTATGCCACAGTCACTGACTGTGGCACTCAAAGGGTTAAGAGTCAGGGATCGGAGGTTTCCTCCGCTTCTCAGTGTTTACACAGACTGTGCTAGGAACAGGGCTCTTAATTACAGCTCTGTTCCTAGCGCAGCTTCCGGGCCAGGAGCCGCAAAACCCCTATTCTGCAGCAACGTCTTAAGACGTCGGTGCAAATTAACAACCTGCAATGCCCGTCATCAAAAGACGGCAGGCCAATGCTAAGGAGTTAATTCAGCTTAGTCACGCCTAGACAGCAGTTTTCACATACTCAGAATAATAGCACAGAGTTTACCTAAAGGTCAGAAACACATATAAATCAACACATCTTATCCTTATCTCAGTTATCACAGACATTCTGTACACTATAAAACTATGTACAACAACACCCATTCTGTACATTACGTCTTGTTCATCAGACGGTCATGAGAAAGTATGTATGACTTAGAAGGATAAGCAGCCTTTATTATTTATTTTATTCATCTATGTAGCGCCATTACACTCCACAGCGCTGTACAGAAATTGTCATTATTCACATTGCTCACTGTCCCCATTGGGGCTCATAGTCTAAATTTCATATGCTTTTGGAATGAGGGGTAAACTTGAGTACCCAGAGGAAACCCACAAAAACACAGGGAGAACATACAAACTCCTGGTGGATATTGTCGTTGGTGGGATTTGAACCCAGGACCCCAGAGCTTCAGGGCAATAGTGCTAACTACTCAGCCACTGTGCTGCCTTCAGATCTGTCCTCAGTCACAGCACCACTGCAGGGACATCCATGACCCTTCTTACCACACTGTGTATCATCTTGGCCTCCTGGTTGGCTGGTTTCTTGTTTCAGTGGACCAGCACCCACCACCCAGGTTTCGCAGAGCCAATGCACTTTGGTGTGTTAACAGTGAGAGAGTTCTGTATGATTTTACAATTTGACCTTTTGCGTGTTTCTGACCTCCTGTTAGTCCAGTGTCTGCCTGACCTTCTGCCTGTGACCTCCTTACAATAGAAGTCTGCCTGCCCTGACCTTCTGCCTATGACCCGTTTACAATAGAAGTCTGCCTGCACTGACCTTTTGCCTATGACCCGTTTGCAATAGAATTCTGCCTGCCCTGACCTTCTGCCTATGACCCGTTTACAATAGAAGTCTGCCTGCCCTGACCTTCTGCCTATGACCCGTTTACAATAGAAGTCTGCCTGCCCTGACCTTCTGCCTATGACTCATTTACAATAGAAGTCTGCCTGCCCTGACCTTCTGCCTATGACCCATTTACAATAGAAGTCTTCCTGCCCTGACCTTCTGCCTATGATCCGTTTACAATAGAAGTCTGCCTGCCCTGACCTACTGCTTGTGACCCGTTTACAATAGAAGTCTTCCTGCCCTGACCTTCTGCCTGTGACCCGTTTACAATAGAATTCTGCCTGCCCTGACCTTCTGCCTATGACCCGTTTACAATAGAAGTCTGCCTGCCCTGACCTTCTGCCTGTGACCCATTTACAATAGAAGGCTTCCTGACCTTCTGCCTATGACCGTTTACAATAGAAGTCTGCCTGCACTGACCTTCTGCCTGCGACCCGTTTACATTAGAAGTCTGCCTGCCCTAACCTTCTGTCTATGACCCATTTACAATAGAAGGCTTCCTGCCCTGACCTTCTGTCTGTGACCTGTTTACAATAGAAGGCTTCCTGCCCTGACCTTCTGTCTGTGACCAGTTTACAATAGAAGTCTGCCTGCACTGACCTTCTGCCTATGACCCATTTACAATAGAAGTCGTCCTGCCCTGACCTCCTGCCTGCGACCCGTTTACAGTAGAAGTCTTCCTGCCCTCACCTTCGGCGTTGGACCCGTTTATAATAGAAGTCTGCCTGCCCTGACCTTCTGCTTCTGACCAACCACATCTCTGCCTTTCCCTCCAGTTCTACACCTGGGCACCAGCCATCACTGCGGGTAGAAACTTGGGAATTCCCTGCAGCAAAGTCCAGATCCCTGTAAAGGGGTTAAAGGGTGAAGGCCACGGAACTTCTTAGACTTCCTTGCTTGCTAAAACTCATGACTGACACTGAGGATGCGGCACCTGCTTGTGACAATGTTCCAGATTATCTTAACCTTCTGTGGATTATCGGAATCCAGATGAAAGGGATTCCACTGTACAAACAAATGAGCGGACGACCTCTATGTTTCATCTTGTATCTACATTTGACATAAAGCAATTTCTCTGCGACTTGTGGTTGTAAACTGTGAAATATGATTAATACCTAAGATTAAACAATTTTCCCTGAGCACTCGCATCAAAGGAATCATATTAATGGGTAAATCATGTAATCTGCTCTCATCAGCCCAAGGAGACCGGCAACCGGGGGAGCTGCTAAACCACAGTGGATGAATGCGTTTTTGAAGTAAACACCAGGAGGAGAGGGACAATTTACCAATCTAATAAGTAGGAACAGTGAAGAGTTTTCTGCTGAGAGCTTTCCCCTCGTGTCTGTGGCTTGGAATGGACCGAACAGCTGAAGACAACAAATAATAGAAATATGATTGTTGGAGATCGGACCTCTAACCCCTGATGAAGCCAGGTTAGCTGGCGAAACATGTCGGCGAGGTCAGGCATGACGTTTTAAATTGCGATTTCTCACCTCTGTCTACAAGTGTCACCTGCTGCAGACGGTGTCACAAGGGGGCCTTATTTGTTCTGTGTCTATGAGATTAGGGACGACTGCCAAGTAGTTGGCTTGGGGTCCCTTACTGAAGCTAGTACTTTGCTATAGATATAAGGCTCCCCTGTTAGTAGCTGGGGTTGCACCAGACTTGATAATAGAAAGGGAGTTATTCCCTCAGAAGTAGAAAGGGTTAAATGATGAGGTTAGAGATCAGGTTTTTAAATAGTGTGTATAGAGGTTGAGAGTTAGATATAATAAAAGTTACGTTTTAGTGTTTAATAGATAGAGAACTGATAGAGTTTAAGTTTGCCTATGGCAAAATAGTAAATATAGTGATTTTATGGGGAGGGCTTAGTTTTTATGGGGTTCAATGTTTAGTATAAATGACATTACCTTTATTTCACAGGTTGGTGATAGCAAAACGTTAGAGTTTTACTACTTTCAAAATAATAAAAATTAAATTAGCTTTGCAGCTTCATTTTCTATCTATAGAGGGATGGATCGTTTTTTTTTTGTGGGCTGAAGTATAGTTTATATTAGTACCAACCAGGGGCGTAACTTGAAGCTTCTGGGCCCTACTGCAAATAGTGAAACTGAGCCCCTCAGTTACCAAATACCATTGACAATGCTGTGGCAGAAGGGCTTTCGGGCCCCCTCAGGCTGCAGGGCCCGGTACTGATTGCTGCCTCTGCACCCCCTATAGCTGCACCCCTGGTACCATCTTAAGAAACACGCGGCTTTATAATCACTTTTCATTCCAATTTTTTTATGGAGGCAAAGTGACCTCCTACGTGCAACTTTTGTTCCATTGTTTATCGATAATGTTATATTTTAATAAATTTGGCATTTACAAATGTTACAGAGTTACATAGTTAGTACGGTTGCAAAAAGACACGTGTCTATCAAGTTCAACCAAGGGTGGGGAAAGTGTGGGTGAAGGGAGTGAGACAAGGACTTCAAGCCCAACCTCCCCACTGGTGACTGCCCTGAAACCCACAAGGCAAGAACCAATCTGCTCCAGGGGAGACCCCATCTCTGACCCCAGAGCCTCCACCAGCCAGGATCCAGAATTTTATATGGCTACGTACATATTAATGTTCTTTAGTTTCAGATAGTTATCTAAGCCTTTCTTGAAACTCCCAACTGTTCCTGCTGTGACCAGCTCCTCAGGCGGCTATCCCCCAGATTCACAGTTCTTACAGTGAAGAACGCTTTTCTCCTCTGGAGATTGAATCCTTTTTTCTCCAGCCGAAGTGAATGTCCCCTTGTCTTTTGAGGGGTCTTCACTTGAAATAATTTTTCCCCATACTTTTTGTAGGGACCATTTATATATTTATATAAATTAATCATGTCCTCCCGGAGCCGTCTTTTCTCAAGACTAAATAAGTTCAATTCTACTAACCTCTGCTCATAACTAAGATGCTCCATTCCCCTTATAAGTTTGGTTGCTCCTCTTTGCACTCACTCTAGCTCCAATACATCTTTTCTGTAAACTGGGGCCCAGAACTGAACAGCATATTCTAATTGAGGACACACCAATGCATTGTACAGCAGTAGACTTACATCCTTGACCCGCGAGTCCAGGCCTCTTTTAATACACACCAATATCTTGTTTGCTTTAGAGGCAGCTGATTGACACTGCATGCTGTTCTGTAGTCTATGATCTACAAGAACGCCCAGATCTTTCTCAATGTGGCGATACCAATTATGTAACTTTTTTGATTTTATTTGTAACATGACAAAAGGTGGGTGTTTTGAGCTTTTGATATTTTTACGTCTTTTATTATTTTTTTTTCCTTTTTTCCTTTTATTTTTTTTTTACATTTACTTTTTGTCCCCCTGGAGTATTTGACCACTAGCGGGTGCGATCGCCAGTGCACTATTCTGCAATTAAATAGTATTGCAGAACAGCATTTCAATGTGGCTCTCCTAATAAATCTCTTCTATGGCACAGGAATATTGAGATTGCAAGCGTGGAGGCCTTCATTAGGCCCCCAGCTGCCATGATATCTAGCCAGAACCCGGTAATTGTGTCCCATGAGTCTGACTATGGTCAGCAAGGGAGAAGAAGGGCATTTTGTGATCACTTGATATTACTTAGATGCCACAGTTGCATTTACTG
The DNA here is from genome assembly GCA_025379985.1 of Phyllomedusa bahiana. Lineage (NCBI taxonomy): Eukaryota > Metazoa > Chordata > Amphibia > Anura > Hylidae > Phyllomedusa > Phyllomedusa bahiana. The sequence continues at coordinate 11,620 of JAODAL010025279.1, forward strand.
CGGCCTCTATGTAGTTGAACAGTTGGCATCGGCGTTATCTCCAATTCCAGCTGCTAGCAGCGGGTATCAGCTGTAATTGGCAGTGAATGAGTCTGCTCAAGCTCTCTTGACTACATTATGACATAAATGCATGTGAAATACCCATAAGGAGTTGACAGAGTTAGAGGGGTGCAGTATGAGTCCAGAGCAGTACGGGGGCCATATGAGAGTCCTGTCTATCTCCATGGTTGTACAGAGCTGTAACTCTGCATGCTTGCTTTCAGTCATTGCAAGTACAAATGAGGTAGTCTAGAAATATAAGTATATTTCTGTATCTCACATATCTTCAGTTCTGAGAAGCTCCAGATCAGAGATTAGATATTCGAATACAAATTGTAATAAAAAAACTCCGCAATCGGCACAACACCGTGCACTTCACACTGGTGTTTCCCTACTAATAATGTGTGCTGTCATATAACGTACAAATAACCACACCATCTAGTACCTGATGATAAGAACCATACAATGCCATGGACAAAGAACACTTCTATGAACTTAAATAACATTACACAGAGTAGCCACCATATGCACAGCATCTAAACAGCAACGCCACAAAGAGCCAAAGTTAATTCTGCCATCTCAGTAACATCACTGTGCAATTAAAGGGGCATTTCCATCTCACTGATTGGCTTTAATGTGAACTTGTCAGGTGGTTTATGCTACGCTATCAGCTTCCCTCCCTCTATTACATAATCCCAATATAACACAGATCTCTGCTCCTCGACTCTATCATATAACCTATATATCACAGAGCTCAGCTTCTCTCTCTATCAGATAACCCTATATAATCACAGAGCTCAAAGCTCCTCTCCTCTATCATAAAACCCAATATATCACAGCGCTCCGCTTGTCTTCCCTATCATATAACCCTATAAATCACAGAGCTCTCTTCTCGCCTCTATCATATAACCCTCTATATATCACGAGCTCTAGCTTCTCTCCTCTATCAAATAACCCTATATATCACAGAGCTCACTTCTCTCGCTCCTCCTCTATCATATAACCCGATATATCAACAATGAGCTCACTTCTCTCCTCAAATCCATATAACCCTATATATCAACAGACTCAGCTTTCTCTCCATCCTATCATAGAACCCTATAATATCACAGTGCTTCAGCTATCACTTCCTCTATCATATAACTCTATATATCACAGAAGCTCACTTCTCCTCCCCTATCATATAACCCTATATATCACAGAGCTCAGCCTTCCCACTCCACATTACATAATCCGATATTATCACAGAGCTCTGCTCCTCTACTCTATCATATAACTCTATAACTCACAGAGCTCAGCTATCTCTCCACTATCATATAAACCCTATAAATCACAGAGCTCAGCATTATCTTTTCCTCTATCATAATAACCCTATCTACACAGATCTTCGCTCCTCTATCCTCTAAAACCCTATCGATCACTGAACTCACGTTCGTCCTCTTCCTCTTATCATATAACCTTATATAATCACAGAGCTCTGCTCCTCCTGCCCTCGTATTCATATACCACTGTATATCACAGAGCTCACATCCTCTCCTCATATCATAGAACCCTATAATATATCAACAGAGCTCTAGCTTCACTCCCTCTATCATATAACCCTAAATATATCACAGAGCTCACTTCTCGCCTCTATCATATAACCCTAGTACATCACCTAGCTCAGCTCCTCCTCCTCTATCATATAACCCTTATAACACAGAGCTCAGCTTCCTCTCCTCTATCATTATAATCCTATATATAGCACAGAGCTCATCTCCTCCCTCCTCATCATATAACCCTATATATTCAACGAGCCAGCTCCGCTCCCCGTCAACATATAACCCTAATTATCACAGAGCTCAGCTCCTCTCCCTCTATCACCTCCTGCTCTCAGATAGGGCTGCATAACCCACCTGACAGTTTCCCTTTAAAGTTAAAATCCTTTGCTTTCGCTCATGAATGGATATTATAAAGAAATATAGAAGAGGATCAGACTGCATAGGATTTGTAGTTCTGAGGAGACTCCATGTTCTGCACGGGGGCTGTGTGCACAAACAGGTAGAATGAAATCAAAACTGTTTGCAAAGTTGCCTCATTTTGTTTTACCGATGTTTAAGCAATAAAAACATGGTTGCAAAAGTATACACACCCTTGAGGTCTGTTCTGTGACTGATAACTTAATTTGCTCACTTGAGCTGCAGAGCACTTATCACAAATTCCCTATAAACACAACACTCTCGTCATTATAATTGAAAAGTGAAAAAGCAAGAAAAAACTAACCCAGGCACTAATGGAAAAAGTGTAAGAATTTTCCATGGAGAACAGATATAAATCAGTGTCCTCAATTTATGAATTCAGCTTTGGAAGGATTTGCAGGGCGGCCGGGCACTGTGCTGCAGTTAATTTACAGCAGGCACACCGCGGTGCTGAACTTTACCAGAAGACGAGGGGCGAAGCTACGTGAGCTCAGCCGGCGGAGGACCAGTAATCATTCTGCTGAAAGTTGTTTTTTTTTTTTAAGACTAATGTTGGAAGAACTAAAGAGCCCAAAGCTATCAAAGGTTATTTTTTAGATATTATGTTCATAAAAAATTATCGTTGTAATTTTTTTTTTTAGAAAAAATAAAAATCTTCAGCTTTTTAACCTCTTCCTGACAGCCGGTGCAAATTTTTGTCTCTAAGGCTATGTTCACACGGCTTATTTTGGGGCGCATTTCGCCACATATTGAGAGCGTACTTGCTCTAATACGGGCGAAATGCGCCCCAATCATTACGGTAATCCACAGCTCTCATAGAGAACTATGGATTACGCTTCCTCTCCCCGCATATACAATACGATCGTATTGTAGGTGCGGGGAGATAATTGACATGTCATTTATTCACGGCGCTTACGCGCCGCGAGTAATGACGGTCTATGGGGCCAGCGGGACACTGCGCGCTGCGGGGGTACGTGCCGATCGGCGCAAACTCCCGAACACACGCCGTAATTGCAGAGCGTACTGTACGCCCCGCAATTACGCCGTGTGAACATAGCCTTAGGCTTATATGTATGAAAGGGTTTTTCACCCTTTCTCTGTGTACAATGCACCCAACTGATCCGGCTACGATGTCTAATGCGCCGAATGAATGAGTTTGGCGCATTGTTCATAAGACTCTACACTTTCTAATGCGCCAAACATGAAGGGTGATCTGGGGGCGTCACTCCACACTCATAATAATAGACACATATATGAATGTGGTTCAGCAAAACTCGGCGCATTACTGCTCGGACAGGCAGAGCTATGGCAATGTGGTCTGAGCCTGAGGAGTCGCAGTGGAGATAGATTTACTGTTAGGGGCAAAAATTTCCAACATTTCTCATCTTCTACCAGTGCAATAATAAAAAGTAATTTATTATAATTATCAAACTGTATACACTTTTATTATTTAAATTTAATGAAAAAATATGATCATATAAATTAATATTAAAATATATAATATCCCAAAAATATCTCCTATAACATGTATTTAAAATTCATAGAATCTTAAACTAATTTTACATTAAATAACCCAGTGATGATGTTGTTCAGATTTTTAGATTTAAAATTTTTACTACATTAAATTTGAAATGTATTTTTGCTGCTCTCACCCTTTATTCTACATACAGCAGGAGCCAGCACAGCACAGGTATTGCTGATACCTGGGGTCCTCCAAGCAGGATCAGTACCATAGTTTCTATCACTGACATGCTATTCTAATGATTTTTCTCTTATTTCCAGCCTATCTATAGCCTTTATACATGTTTGGTGCATTACTTATGTGCCTAAGTTCTGTAGAGTGCCAAACACACAGATGAGGGGCAGGGAACTTTACACACCATTTATGAACACAAAAAAACCACTTTCATACATTCAAGCGCATTATACACTGAAAAAAAGATGAGAAATTGAACTGCGATGCGCCTTCCTTCATACGTGTCGCCCTTAGTTTTTTTCCTACCTGCTTTCCATGAACCATTACTTTTTTTTCCATATACATAGACAGATGACGGCTTTTTTTGCAGAGCAAGATGCACGTTTTAACGGTGCCATTGACTGTGCTATTAAATGTACTGGGAAACTGAAACAAAATTCTAAGGGAAATACAATGTAAAAAAAGTTTTTTTTTGCCATGTTTGTGGGGGTCTTGTCTCTATGTCGTTCACTCTTTGGTAAAAATGATGTGTTTTCTATTTTCTGCAGGTTGATACGATTATGTTGATACCAAATATGTAAGGTTTTCATTATGTTTTAGTACTTTTAAAAAAATAAAAACCTTCTCTATCTCTGTCATTTGCGCTGGAGCTCCATTTTCTGCAACCAATAACTTTTTTGTTTTTCCACCTATGGACCTGAGTGAGGAAGGCATTTTTTTGCAAGGGGAGGCATAGTTTTTCTTGGTACCATTTTAAGATATATGAAAATGTTAAAATATTTTTTATTCCAATTTTTTTGGGGGATGTGAATCTGTATGATGTTATATTTTAATAGGTTGGACTTTTTTGGGCATGGCAATACCAATTATGTGTAATTTTATTATTTTTTATTTTAAAATGGCAGGGGTGGGGCGGAATTTGAACTTTTAATATTTATTTTTTATACTTTTAAAACTTTTTTTGACCCGTCCAACCAGTTGTCTTATGGTACTTGACCAATAGTGGGCTTGATGGCTAGTACATCCTTCTGCATGCATTAAATAGTTAAAGGGGTTGTCTCACTACATTGATTCATCTCACCTCAGTCCTGTTTTCTTGGTTTCACATTGAATTGAGTGGTGTGTTTACTTGCTTCCACTAGGCTGCAGTAGAAGCGAGGTCTGTAGCTATAGCAACCAGTGTTGGCAGCCTATCAGGAGAGATCAAACAGGTCTGTAGCTATAGCAACCAGTGCTGGCAGTCTATCCGGAGAGAGAGAGAAGAGGTCTGTAGCTATAGCGACCTGAGGAGCCTTTTGCAGCCCATACAAGAGGGGATATCTAGGAATATGTAGGACACTGGTAATGGACACATATTGCAAAGTGACTTGTTTTTGCGAGATCTTAAACATAAAAAGCAGCAATCCTTGTAGCGAGACAACCCCTTTAATGCAAGAGGGTGTACCAAGATGGCCATTCTATTACTTCCTGTCTGGGGCAGGAAGTAATAGAAATGTTAACATGGTGGCTATAGAAGTCTTCATTAGATTTCAAGCTGCCATGGTACCCGATCAACACAAGATCACAGTGGGGGGAAGAGGGAGGAACAATGCTCAGCAGGTTCATCACTCATTTAGATAGTTAAACAGCAGGGATCGGAGCCAGCCCCAATCACTGCTGTTAGCGATGGGTGTCAGCTGTAATAATCAGTCAATATCCACAGTGTATGGAGCAGGCTTATCGTGGAAGCCCCCTCCATAGCTGTTTGCTGAGAATAGGATGCACCCATATGTCCATTGTCGGTAAGGGGTTAATGTGCAGGGTGATTCAAAAAGGATGGTGCAAAATTCTAGCTTAGAATTCAAAACCGAGAGAACATACATAACACAAATTAGTTACTTGTTTCCGTTGGTGACACGTCAGAGGCATGGGTAGTAGTCCAGGTCTGTCCAGCATATCCTCAAATGTGCACTTTTTTTAGAAAATCCATGTCCCTTTTAACAACAGGCTCTGTTTTCACATAGCACTGCCCCTTGTAAAAACAATTTAATATCAGTTTTCCTGGATGTGACGTCTCCCAGCTTTTCTGAATGCTTGAGGTCAATGCTTTTTAAGCCGAATGAACAAAAGATGCAATTCGGGCATTTTTTTTTTTTGCTTTTTTTATTATTTTTTTAACATTCAGCATATGGATTAAATAACATCATTTTATTCAAAATGTTTTTATTAAGCACCAAAGAGAGAAAAATTAAATTTTTCAACATTTGTAAATGTGCAAAATTACAAATACAAATTGCATAACATATCCATACTATAACATTATTTTATAGTTTGGATTGTTATGAACATGGCAAAATCTATTATGTGTACCTTGTTCTGCATTAGACCTATGACAGGCAGGGCCTAATAGGCTTCTGTACATGGCTGACCCTAAGGAGTTTATTGAGCCTCCAGCTGCCACGGGAACCACTGGCACCTCGGGATCATGCTTGCAGGGTGCCAATGGGTGACATAGGGAACCATGTAACTCTGTTAACCCCCTAGATGCCACAGCCACTAATGACCATGGTATCTAGGGGGTTAAACAGCTGTAGCCGGGTGTAAGATAATGATACTAAAATTTTACTTATAAATTCATTCTAACATTGGTTTGTATGGGAGGTCACTGAGCCAAGATTCAATAACTGCTTTGACATTTAAAGACAGGCCATTGTACTATTTCTAACAGGGGGCATTCTTGGGTAGAGCGTATCAATGACAGGTTTTGGAAAGACGCTTGTCCTAATATATCACATAGACTGCCAGCAAGTCAGTAAGGAATATTGATTACAATTATGTTATGATTTTTATCATTTGTGCTTATTTGGGCAGTAGTGTCTTAATAATGAATTGCTTGGAATATGCATTTACAACACCATGTACGGTTATGACATATCTGCTTTTACAAGTCAGTTTCACGGCTCACGTCGCGGTCCCTGCCTTGGACCGTCGCCGTGTCCGTGCCTGCCATGTCTCTGCTGGGGCTTCCTGTTCAGGGGTCCCCGCGGCCTGTGTTCTCTGCTGTATACTTGCCTGTCCTGTTGCTCCTGCTTTCTGGGGTCCTGTATGTGCACTGTACCTCCTAGTGCGCTTGCGTGGCAGCTTCCTGCCCTTTATTGGGTCTGTGTCTCTGTTGTCTTCCTCGGAACCTGTGAGCCCTGGCTATAAGAGGAACTTCCTGTCCTTGCTCTGGGTCAGTCCATTGTTGTGCCTCATGCTGAGTGTTTGTCTATCTGAGCTCCTGCCAGCTTCTCAGGTCTGCTATTCTGGACTTAACCACTGAGATGCTGGTTCAGTTCCTGCAGTCCATCAGTGCTCCTGACCACCTGTCTGTCGTCTTCTAATGTCCTTCTACCTGTCTAGTTCCTGCTGTATCCTGCCGTTACACCTGTCCAACACCTGCTGTATCCTGCTGTTATAACAGAAAAAATGATGAACGGTCCAGCACGATCCAATTGCAGATAAAACATCCAAGGTTTATTGACGAAATATGCTCATAAAATCAACAGAATGAAAAACTGCAAGAGTGATAAGCACAGGTAGCGGTGGTCCCCTAGACATGGAGCTAGAGAAATGCTGACGCGTTTCGGGCTGGAAGTACGCCCTTAGTCATAGCACTACTAAACATCTAAAATCATTGTATATATAAGACCAGAAATAGTTACGTAACAATTACGGATGTAGGTTACCTCGTATCATGTAGATGAGCACGCACGCTGCAGCATGTGTTTCAATAGGAAAACTGCTGGAGATCGCGTCCCGGAACTAGGATTTCGTAGTTCCGGTCATGCGCATAAACAACAATGAAGCGCTGCCTGGTAAGGGAATCACCACTGCGCATGCGTGATGTCATCTAAGTGACCGGGAACCTAAAAAAACCAAAAACAAAAACCAATGGTTGGTAACGAAACAAAGAAGCAATTGATGTGAGCTAACATAGAATGTACTGGGATAGCATTGGGTGGAGTGCGGCAATACTGTTTAATAGTAACATAGGGATTCCCTTTTGATGTTAAGACCTTGTGGTGTAGTAGTATTTAAGACTATAATCCAATGCGCTTCTCTATTGCGCAATTGTCACACAATATCACCACCTCTTAGAGGTCTACTGACTTTTTCTATTGCTCGTATTTTTAGCATGCTGCAGTCTGAATTATGTTTGGAAACAAAGTGTCTCGTAAGACCAGATTTGTTTCTTTCTGACAAATTGGTAACTTCATTTACATGTTCTAAAAATCTGATCTTAAGTTTTCTGGTGGTACTACCAATATATTGGAGATTACACTCCGTGCACCAGGCCAAGTATACTACATTTTGAGTATTACAATTGATGAATTGTTTAATGGAATATACTTGATCACCTGACATATTTGCAAATTCTTTTCCAGGGCTCGCAAAGGAACATGGGCGGCACTGTCTCAAGCCACACTTGAAGAATCCCTTGCAGGAGAGCCAGGTTGAGCCTTTTTTTTGAGTGGAAAACGTGTTAGAGGTAAGTAAGCTGCCAAGGGTTCTAGCCCTACGGGGAACGATTTTGCAGCCTTTGGATAGTATATCATCCAATATCGTGTCTCCATATAGGATAGGGAGATATTTATACACAATATTTTTTATTTTATTAAACTGTTGTGTGTGATCTAATACAAGTGTTGGAATATTGGTTCTTAATTGACTTTTTTGTTTTTGTGTCAGTAAATCCCGTCTATCTCTATTCTGAATTTTTGTTGCCGCATTTTGCAACAGTTGTTGAGGATAACCCCTGCTGCTTAATCTGGTGCAAATCTGTTTGGATTCAATATCACAATAATCTTGGGAGCTACAATTACGTTTGGCTCTTATTAATTCCCCCGTGGGGATGGAAGTTTTGGTAGATTTGGTATGGTAACTTGCAAAGTGCAAGATAGTATTACCTGCACTACTTTTTCTGTAGGTTTTGGTGGTAATCAGTTGATCTGGAATAACCTCCAAGTGCAAATCTAAAAAATCCACACAGAAGATATTATGTGAATAGGTGAATTTGAGGTTGAATGGGTTGTCATTAACATAGGACACAAAGGAGGGCACGGCAGAGACATCTCCCTCCCACACAATGAGGAGATCATCGATGTATCTGCCGTACCACTCCAACTGCTGCACAAAAGGGTTATCTATGGAAAAAATGTATTGTTCCTCCCACCATGACATGGTTAAATTTGCTAATGAAGGGGAATATTTGGCCCCCATTGAGACCCCTGTAAGTTGTAAATAATATTTATGATCGAACATAAAATAATTGTGGGCCATGAGAAAAACAACTACATCTACAATGAACAACTGTAAATCAGATGTATACCCACTGTATTTAGACAAATGATGTTGAAGCGCCATAATTGCTACATGGTGGGGGATGCTGGTATATAGTGACTCTACGTCACAAGTGATCCAGCTAAATTTATCTGACCAAACAAAATTAAGTACGGCTCACAAGACATCACGTGTATCCTGTAAAAAACCAGGAACTCGCTTGACAAGGGGTTGAAGGAAAGAATCTACCCATTGACATAATCTTTCAGTAATGGAATCTATGCCTGACACTATTGGTCGCATGGGGGGATCCGTGGAATCCTTATGGATCTTGGGGACACCATAAATCACCGGTGTGACCGGAAATTTATTGAAGATATAATCGGCCTGTTTTTGGTTTAAAACACCTAGTTGTAGTCCCTCTTCTATCAGTTTTGAGATTTTAACATTAAATTTAACTGTTGGATCACCAGGTAATTGTTTGTATGTAGTTGAATCAGATAATAATTTTAACATTGCCCCATGATATCCTGCTGTTATACCTGTTAAGCATCCTGCTGTAATCCCTCTGATGCATACGTTTATTCCTGCCGAGTCCTGCCACTGCATACGTTTTCCAGCTGCATCTGTCTACCACTGCTCCCAGTGCCTGGAGTTCCTGTCCTGCAGCTCGCCTGTGGTGATCACAGTGGATCCACACCCGGTTACCAGCAATCGGCGCATACTGTTACCGCCGCATTATGACAGAACCATTGAGGGAAACCGAGGAGAAGCAGATAAAGAAAAGGACACACCCTCCTACTCTCCAAAATATCAAGACCTATACACTTCAAATATCTCCATAAGTAGGACCGGGATGTTGGGTAGTCGAAGGTAAGAAACCATGTAGGCTGTCACTTCAGCCCAGGCAGAAAAGGAGGCGTAAGGAGGTATAGGGTGGGTTGAATTTTCCATTGGAGGGGGCGCTATGTTTTCAAATGTTTGGAGGGTATATAAAACAAGCTCTGTTATCAGTTATTTATGCTACGATTAAGAGTCCTGTTGGACTCGAAACGCGTCAGCTCATACTTTCCACTTGTATGTATCGCCACGGTTTGGATTGTCATTAAAAGCTTCCAGTTTTAAATGCATCGATGGAGTTGCTGGCATCCATTTCTTCACCTGTTCCAGTCTGACTAGCACACCAGAGTGCAGCCGCGCAGCCCATAAGGATGGAGTGGTGAGCTGGCTTCTTTTTTCTTCTTTGTGCCTCTATTATCTGGTGCCGTGCTTGCCGCCCCGTGATATATTATTACATGGAACTGGTTGCAGCTATTATTTAAACAGACGTGGAGAGACTGTCATTAGCACTGAGATTGTGCTCGTAATTTGCCTAGTATTCCATCATGGCATTTTCAACCTGTATCAACAGAGGAGACCAAGTGGCTCAAGTTTTTGATACTATGGATACAGTTGATCCACAGAATTCTGAATGCCGTACTACATTGAAAGATTTGGAAAAATCCTTAATACAAGAGGTACGTGTGTGGTGGGACTTTACAACATTGCAGCAATACTTACAGAAAAATATGATCCCACGGGGCTTGCGCCTTAGAAAGATGCCTACTTTCATGTATTCCGATACATTTCATCAAAAATGGAATGAAATTCTTTCCAACTGTTCACGGAAATTAATGGAACTCATTGTACATGAAGAACAATCCAAACTTGATCAGCTGTCTATTCAGATCCAAGAATTGGAATCCAAGTTAACAGGATATGTGGACTCTCCTGAATATACACAATCCTATGAGAGAATCAATAAAAATGTGTCGACATTGGAAGCATCCATCATGGCTACGAAAAAACGTAAATATAAAAGAGATTTGGCTGATTACGACAATAAATGTGTATATAACTGGTATATCAAAGAAAATAACACCAGCACTCCAAAGTCCATCTTAAAGCATAAACCATGGATGGCACAAAGAGGAGCGGGACATTCTAAAAGAGTTAGTTTCAGCTCAGAATCATCTGCACAATCAGTAAACTCGGATGAAGAGGCAGAAGACACTTCTATATCTTCCAATCATGGTTCTGTTAGCGGAGCAAATTGTGGCAAGAGCAATGCAAAAAACGGTCCAGAAGAGGAGGACGCAAACACCCAAGAAAATCCCAAACGTGTCGGCAGGCCCAAGAAAAGGACTTAAATGTTCTAAATTTATCTGATCAATTGCTTAGTCCTGTACAGGAGGATGTTCTAAAATTGGGCTTTAATTTTGTTGTGAATCAACCATTAAATGTATTTTCTGCACTCAAAAGCTTAAATCGCTTTGTTAGAGACCTCACAGTAAAGCGTCACTTTTGGGGTCATGACAGTGATGCATCAACCTCTATTATATTTACTGATACCCAGAATGAATTTCTTGGATTATCTTTCCAAGAACAAGTTTCTGTAACTTTGTTGCAGGAACTTAATACTACTTCAAAGAATATGCATCACAATCGCAGAACATTTGTAACAAAAAATCCAACATTTTACCCTATACAAGCTAGAGTCCCCTGTATGGAAACCTTTCAAACTGTAGTTGAACAGGACAGTAAGCAATTATGTTTCAATGTAACATCTCAGTCTAATTTGTCCCGTAAACAACATAAGGCTCTTAATGAAATTCAAAATATGCCTAATATTGTTGTTAAAATGGCAGACAAGGGGGGATCGGTGGTGATCATGAATAAAACGCAATACTGTGAACAAATGTGGAAATTACTCTCTGACACATCTACTTATAAAAAACTATCTTACAATCCCACGGTATGTTTTCGTGCAAAATTAAAATTATTGATTGAGGAAGGTATGGCATTACATCTCATCTCCCCCAAAGAATCAGATTATATTTTGGATTCAGACTCCACAGTCCCCTCTTGTATGGCTTACCTAAGGTGCACAAACAGTTAAATCCTCCTGCAATGCGCCCTATAGTCTCTGGCATTGGCTCACTGTGTGAGCGTTTATGCCAGTGGCTAGACACACATCTACAGCCTTTGGTAATTCGAGTACCTGGTTTCCTTCAAGATTCTAAGGCAATTCATGCGTGATTTTTCAAATAAAAAATGGTCACCAGGTTTCTCTTGGCTTAGCTGTAATGTTGAATCTTTATACACAAGCATACCATTGCATATTGCTCTACTTGCATTAGATTTTCACCTGGATACTTATAGCTCTTTTTCTGACGATGAAAAACTGTTTATTAAGTTAGTTACCACCTTTTTAATGCAACATAACTACTTTATCTTTGACAACAACTTTTTTCTCCAATTGAGGGGGTCTCCATGGGGGCAAGGCTTTCGCCTTCTCTGGCGAACTTCATCATGTCCTGGTGGGAGGCTTCGTATATTTTTTCTTCTGACAATCCATTTTTGTCAGATGTTGAGTGGTATGGCAGGTACATTGATGACCTGCTATTTATATGGCGGGGTCCTGTGTCTGCCATACCACTCTTCATCGTTTATATTAATAATAATCCCTTTAATTTGTTTTTCACTCATACAGTTCAATTGCATCAAATTTCTTTTCTGGACCTTACACTTACAGGTATTCTTGATACCATCATTCATACCATAACATATAGGAAAGAGATAGTGGGAAATACTATATTACATTACAAAAGTAACCACTCTAGACATACAAAGCTTTCCATACCTATAGGGGAACTGATTAGGTCCAAACATAATTGTACTAGTGAGAAAGATTTTTCTCATGAATCCCTGGATATATGCGCATGTCTTCGAACACGGGGATATCCCAATTGGGTATTAGATCGTGCACGTAAGAGGGTTGCGAATATCCCACGAGAAAAGCTGTTTTCCTATAAACAAAGGAGGAGAACTAATGTGAATGCCCCGACTCTTGTGTTAGATTATAATTCTGAATTCAATCAGATTAAAAATATGATTTGGAAATATCTGCCCATTCTAAAACAAGATGTTATTCTATCAAATATTTTAAATGATGGTTGCCGGATAGTTGCTAGACGACCAAAAACTATTGGTGGCACTATTTCCCCTAATTCTTTTTCTTCAAATTCCCAGAAATCCACTTGGCTTGAATCCAAAGGTTTTTATAGCTACGGTTGTCATCCATGCAAAACCTGCAGGTATATAATGCCCACTCAAACATACACCAATGGCATAAATACATATAAGATTCCCCATTACCTAAATTGTAATACATTGGGAGTAATATACATTATTAGATGTGATATATGTAACTTAATTTATGTGGGTTGTACTTCCCGAAAATTTAAGGTAAGAGTATTGGAACATTTAAATGGCAGTAAAAATCCGGCTGGCCGCACAATTTCAGGTGCATCCCGACACTTCATAGAGGCACACCAGTCCAATACACAGGGATTCCAAACCTTTGCAATCGAGAAAGTTACTTTAGGGAATAGAGGTGTTAATTTTGATTACAAACTACGGGATCGTGAAGCGTATTGGATATATACTCTGAATTCTGTGAGTCCTGTTGGCCTCAACACACGTAGTGAAATTTTGTTTCATTATTAGCTGAAATTACTTATTAGTTATATTTTGTGTTATGTAGTAACATTATATTCCTTTCTTTTGGATATGGTCTCCTTTTTAGTGATCATAACTTTCTATGTATGGGGTTATTTTGTATCTTTTCAGTTGTGTTTCCTGTATCTATTAGAATTTTTATATTTATATTGTTTTCTATATATGGATTGTTTTGTCTCTGTTCTCACCTGGGCGTTATGGTGTTGTAGCATGCGATTACCTGCTCAGGACTGTGCGTCACGGGCATTGAGTGGGATGTCTCAGCACCGGCTGTGATGTAGTCATGACGTCCTGGTCTCGGCTTTCGGCGTGACCATGTCTTGTGACACATTGCAGCTGACTTGAGCTCCTCCGTATGTCCGGTGACATGTTTGATCCTGACTGGACGGAGCATGCTGCTTCGCGCTCTCGCTAAAGGGGGGGTAGTATGTTTTCAAATGTTTGGAGGGTATATAAAACAAGCTCTGTTATCAGTTATTTATGCTACGATTAAGAGTCCTGTTGGACTCGAAACATGTCAGCTCATACTTTCCTCTTGTATGTATCTCCACGGTTTGGATTGTCATTAAAAGCTTCCAGTTTTAAATGCATCAATGGAGTTGCGGGCATCCATTTCTTCACCTGGTCCGGTCTGACTAGCACCCCAACGAGCAGCCGCGCAGCCCATACGGATGGAGTGGTGAGCTGGCTTCTTTTTTCTTCTTTGGGGGGGGCGCTATGTGCCTTATTTGCCTAGAGCACCAGAATACCTTGTCCCAAGTATCAATTCACATCTATGTCTTGTGCTGGAATATTTCAGACCATCTTCAACCAGCCAATTCCTGTTCTAAGAAACTTTTACTTTTCAGTCCATTAAATAGTCTTTTAAACCATTCTACAGTCATTCCAGGACTAGTGGTGGGGAAGTTCTCCTCAGTCTGTAACTGGTCTGCAGGCGACAATAACTGATTTAACTGAACAGTTCTTGGTACTGCACTCGGTTCCCCCAAAGTGTCATAAGTCAGCATCACAGGTCTTCTTTCTCTTGAAGACACTTTCCTGCTTGGCAATTCTTCTGATGGTTCTGTTTCATCAAGTTCGTCAGTCTCTGAGATTTCTGGTTCAGGATCTAATGCTGGTTCATTCTCAGGTACGGCTGTAATTGAATCAATAGTCTCTGACTCCATAACTAGATCCACTATTTCTGTGCTTTCTGCTGGTTCATCCTTTTCTGGAGCCTGAATCTGTTCCTCTGGGTTCTGGTGGACCTTCTGCTATTGCACATTCATCAGATTGTGGCACAAACTCTATAGCTTCAGGATTTAAGTCACTATTTTCTACTGGCATACGAAGCATATAGGTGTGATCTTCCTCATCTCAGCTTTCTAAGTAATTTTTTACAAGAGGTAATACTTTAGGTTGCTGTCTTCTTGATGGTTTTGGTTGGTGTGTTACTTCAGGGATTGGTTTCTCTGCTGGTAGGTAGTCACAAGGTAGCAACAGGTTCAGATGCAAGATTCTTCTCTTCTTGCCTCCAGTTTCTGTTTTAATCTCCTAAACTAAGCTGTATTCACTCTTCCTTTTGACTACATGTAAATTTCTGACCAAACACGGCTTCCTGATGTTAATTCTGCTCCATGACACTTTGGGCAACATGTATTAAAACTGTCTAGGTCTAAAACTCACTTTGTCACCCATAGCACCCAATCAAAGCACCCCTCTCCTTTTTCCAGAACACTATATGAAATGAGAGGGGCGCTCTGATTGGGTGCTATGGGTGACAAAGTGAGTTTTAGACCTATGCGTCACTTTTGCTCTGTCCTTGAGTGACAACCTTTGAAGCAATGTTATATGCCTCTGTCATGCGCTTTTTCCATGCATGGACATATTCTGGATAGCTCTTGTAGGTCTCTGACACTGGAGTATCGAACATAATATCGAAAGGTAATCGTGGACATCCGCCGAATAACAGGTAGAATGGGGACTAACCTGTTGCATCACACTTTGTGCAGTTGTAGGCATGGACCAATTTTGTTAGGGAGTTCTTCCAATCTCTTTTCTCTTCAGAGGTTAGAGTCTTCAGCATTGACAGTAGAGTACGGTTGAAATTTTCTACTTGTCCGTTACCTTCTGGGTGGAAAGGTGTATGAGAGCTCTGAATTCTGCAATACTTCCCTAACTTGGCAAACAGTTGATTTTCAAACTCCCTTCCTTGGTCATGATGCAGCTTGGTAGGAAATCCAAACTTTAAAGGGGTTGTCTCATCTCAAAGTTTCTTAGGATGCATGAATTAAATAATGCTGCTTTGCTCTGTCACTTCCTGGTCAAGCTGTCTGTAATTAGCATATGAGCTGCATATATTCATACTTCTCTGTTTATTAGTCTAGATTAAATAAATTACCTTCTTTGAGGTCTGGAGAAGCTTCTGAGCAAATGTAAACAGTAGAGTAATAAGTCTTTTCACACTGCGTAATTGCGGGGCATACAGTACGCCCTGCAATTACGCTGGGTGATTTGGGAGTCGCGCTGATCAGCGAGTACTCCCGCAGCGCGAGGGGAGGGGGGGGGGGCGGCCCCATAGACTGTCATTACTCGCGGCGCGTATTCGCCGCAAATAATTGACATGTCACTTATCTCCCTGCGCATACAATACAATCGTATTGTATGAGCGGGGAGGAGGCGTAATCCATAGTTCTCTATGAAAACTGTGGATTACCGTAATTTCGCTGTGCAACTCGCTCGTATTAGATCACAAA
This sequence comes from Phyllomedusa bahiana, assembly GCA_025379985.1. Classification (NCBI taxonomy): domain Eukaryota; kingdom Metazoa; phylum Chordata; class Amphibia; order Anura; family Hylidae; genus Phyllomedusa; species Phyllomedusa bahiana. The sequence goes on from JAODAL010025279.1 coordinate 27,909, forward strand.
TATGACGCAAAATGCACGCCGAAATTTGACCGTGTGAACATAGCCTTACTGTCTTTTGTCTGAAATATCAGATAACACAGAAACTCTCACACTGCTGTGACCTGTGTGATGATGTCACTCCCTGCTATCAGATAGAACAAACAGCAGGGCAGAAGGAGTACACAGGTCGGTCACTAGAGAAACCAGACAGAGCTCAGAAGGTGATAAAATCACTTGTAGCTCCTTAACAAAAAACATGAACTAAGCAATATATTTGGAAAACGTCTTCATTTAGTGTTCCCTACATTTTGAAAGCTATTCTTTGTAGTGAGACAACCCCTTTAATGCCAAGTCATTAAATATCGTCTTTCCAGTCTTGTTGGTAGTGATGTAGGCTTGAGCAAATCTGGTGAAATGGTCCATAACCACTAAGATGTATTCATGTCCTCCTTTACACTTGTCAAGGTGTAGAAAGTCTATGGACACCATCTTGAACAGGTAAGTGGTTGTAATGTTACCCATTTGTGCCCTTGTAAAGAAGGGTATACCGGTAGGGCAGTACCTTAGAGCTCATAGAAATTGCTCTACCTCTAAGAAATTCAATGCAGAGGATATCCTAATGGGGCAAAGGCCAGCGACAAAAGGCAAACAGAGAGGAAAAACAAGAGACAACCTTTTTAGATGCGTTGGTACGTTTGATAGTTGAGCCAATGAAGTAAGAACTATTTTACTGAGACATTGGAATGTTTTGAGAGCTGATCCAGAAATATCAGAAATCATTCCAAAATATCCTAGTGTGATGTACAGAGGGGGAAAAAATCTCCCAGACGAATTGGTACATAGTCACTTTCAAAGAGATAAAAAAGAAATGTGCCTACAATCTTCAGTGGTGGGGTTCATATCCATGTGGTAGCTGCTCATTTTGTCCTTTTGTATTGAGAACAAAATGTTTTGTGAATCTGATAGATGGAAGCAAATATGACATAAGGCAATTTATCAATTGCAAAACGAAAGGTGCCATTTATGGAGCAATGTGTAAATGCTCAATGATCTATGTCGGGAAAACCAATGAGGAATTTCGACATAGAATATCAAAACATATTAGTACTATAAGCATGAAGGGTGACACCCCGATTTCAAGGCATATTTTAGAGATCCATAATGGTGACACCAGTGATCTCAAATTTTGGGGCATTTCCTCAAGGAAATTAGGCCCATGTAGGGGTGATTTATATAGAGTTCTGCTACAAGAGGAAGCTAGGTGGATTTATTGATTGGTCCACAAGGCCTGAATGAAGGTTTTTCCTATTCCGTGTTTCTGTGATCCCGCCTTCCCTACATAGAATATGAATACAAATCAAATGAGAAAAAATTCATAAATAAATGAACTTAAAAATGATGATTAAGTGGAAGATTTTTGTAAATTTAGAATTTTTGATCTCATCTTTTATGACATATGTTTTGTAATAGTAGAGCCTGTTGTAGAAATAACCATTTAGGGTAGGAATTGGAATTTATTTCTCCTGATAACTATTTAGGATCAAATAGCCCATCTAAATAAATATGATAAACCAAATTGCAAGTACGTAAATGTAAAGGACAGAGAATAGCCCATCATATATAATAAGCCACAGTTTTGTTTTGGTTGGGACAAATAACACGGTCTATATATGGTTACGAACCAGACAGGGACTGTAGGTTTGTTCTTAAGTTGAATTTGTATGTAAGTCGGAAAGGTACATTTATCAAATGTAACTCCAGCACAAAAGTTTTTTTTAGTTTTGGATAGTGCAGGGAAGGGTTTTTAAAATTTTTTGCTCTCTGTGCCCCCATTAAGAAGATTTCACCTCATTTTCACCTCATGTGCTGCTGTGGCATGCTGGAACTTGTCATTCCACAGCTACTATCTGCTGTGGAGCATGGAACTACAAGTGTCAGCATGCCCCATAAGTCTCCGTTTGTAAATGGGGGACAGATGTAAGTCAGAACGGTGTAAGTCGGGGATGACCTGCATAAATGTTTCTGTATTCACTCCTATTGGATATTCTAATTGGAATTGACTTTGTAACATTTGAACATAGTTTTATGTGTTAATGGAATATACAATTTTGGGGACTACACTACATAAGAAACATGTATGATACAGTTATATGTCTATTACAGAAACCAGAGAAGTGGAACTTAAAAATGAATAATAGGAGATATTGATGCGTTACTATGGGCAGAAGTAACACTGTACCATTTAAAATGCAGGCGCGGTCTTTTAGGGCGGAAGTAACATCGTATTACGCATGCACCGTTCTTCACTGGGGTGTTTTGAGTGTGGAATTTGAGGGCGAACGTGATTCTATGCAGCCTAGTGCGCAGGCGCCATAACTTACATTGTGTTTGGATTACAGGATACTGGAAGACATGCATTTTGGGATGTAACTATTGATGTGACTGGTGCTTTCGCACACCAAGGTCTGCACAAGCTTAAGCGTCCGATGTTGAAACGGACGGTTGGATACTTACATATCTCCATTGGTAGTAACATAGAAAGGTGGGTATTTGATCAATAGTACATGAACATTGATTGGTTGGTCTATGATTGGTTGAGCTGAGGAAGGTTAGGGTGCTTATTTTAAACCTAGCTATCATGATCTCTTAAAGGGGTTTTGCCACAGTCTAATGTTGACGTGGGATCCTCCAAAATGGGTATTTAATCACTTTTCTATATATATGTGACTAAGATGCCTTTAGTTTCCTGACAGTTTACATTAGACACGACCAGGAGCTGATCTGGCCGCGCTTGCGTTGTTTGCACTTCTTATCTGAGGGCAGGACACATGAACGAGCTTTGAAGGGACTGGGGAGAAAAGATCCTGTGTCTTTTGTATAGAGAATCCACTGGTTGTAATGTAATTATCTGAGTAAACATGCAGACGCTCCCTGCTCAGCCCTCTTCTCCCCCCCTGCAGCAGTTCATGAACAAATGAAAGAGGCTGCCTGCTCAGAACTTATCTTCTCTCCTGAGCAGATAAGAGGGAGGAACTTGTGCACAATACAGTTCTCCTCTGTGGATTAGCAAAACAATGTTTGCTCAAGTACAGAGACTGAATATCATGAACGTGCATGGGAGGTGGAACAATGACATCACAGTGGAGGTAATTGTTTTTTTAAGCAGAAACTAAAACGCCCCTTTTTCAAGCCTCATGAGGGGAGTATCAGCCTGTTAGGTGAGGAACTCACTTCTTGGGAAAACCCCTTTAAGTAGCCAGTGCAGAGGCTGTGCCGTGCCTAGCCTGAGTAATTTTGAATAGAAAATTAAGGATAGACAGTGTAGTGCCCGAGTTAGACGTTTGTACTGAGACAGCAAATCACTTTTTCCGTGTCCTTTCAGTACGGAACTCGAGTTAGTAGATCATTATGAGACAGCAAATCACTTTTCAGAGCCTTTTGAACATAGAGCCCGAGGTAGAAGTTTTAATTTAGACAGCAAATCATTAGTGCCTTTCCAGCACAGTGTCCGAGTTATTAACTTCTATTTAGTTGGCAACTTCGTACCGTCTCTTGTAAGGCAATGAATTGGTCCTTTAGCTCCTGCAGCTGCATCTGTTTGGGAGACCTCTCACTCAGTCTCCTCTACTGTTTCTGGTTCTCCAGCCCGCAAGCTGTCAATTAACAGAGTTAGTCTCTGAAGAAACAACAACATAGCGTCCTCCTCCTCACTGTCTTCCAACTCTTCCAATAATTCATACAGGGCTGTCCAGAGAGGTTGGTGATTATGTGCATGAGCGAGATGGTCCTCTGGTAGCTTCATAAATCTCGCATAGGACAACTGCAGCAGCGACTCACTGATCTTATTGATATGTCCCTCCACATCCATGGCTGGATTTCTATATATTTTTTATGTGTGCACTGGCCCTTTAAGACTGAATTAACTTGCTGCAGGGCACTCTGCTGACAGTTTATCTGTGCTGCGGATATGACTGGGCTATGCTGCATCTCAGCGTTGTCTTTCAGGGCTATCCTGGCAGTACGCTGTCCCCCTAATGCTTGTCTTTGGCCCTGGCAGATAAAGTGGTGCGAATATCACTGGCGGGAAAGCGCAGGTTGACCTTTCAATGGCTGCTACTACAATCTTCTGTCCCTCACTCTGGTCTGACCTCCTGGAGAACCCCTCTCAGGTTGCCTGAGGGCCCTCACTCTTCAGGGTGTTCACCCCCTATATACTTCAGATTCCGCTCAAAATCCCTGTACGGGCCACCAAATTGATATCCACACGCAAATGTGATAGGGTTGCAATGTGGGGTATTAAGAGTTCTGTGGGATTCTGAGGGAACTGGGAGGAGGGTTGCAGTGAGTCAGGCCCGTGTATTTATCCTCTTCACAGCACACTTCACCAGATATAACAGGTTCCTCTGTAGTGCAGTTTAACAGGATATTTTCAAGTCCATTTTCCACACAGTAACTACATCAAACATTAGTGGTAACAGCAAATACTGTAGATGCTTCATGGCAGTCACACAGTTCAGCTGTTTTACAAAGGGGAGTCATAAGCTAATAGATTGTATACACCCTTATAGATTGTAAGCTCTCACGAGCAGGGCCCTCACACCTTGTGTCTCATCTGTAAGTACTTTTAATGTGTAATGTCTGTACGTTTACCCTCGAATTTGTAAAGTGCTGCGGAATATGTTGGCGCTATAGAAATAAAGATTATTATTATTATTATAAGCTCACCAGTCATATCCTGCCACTCCTGTGCTGTGATCACTGGCTGCTCTCTTCACTGTCTCATATGCAATGGCTGCAGCACTCACAAGACTCTGTCTTTTCTTTCAGTGTCTCTTGTACTAGCACTTGTACTTCCACATGCTGCACACTTCCTGGACTACACTAGACTAGTCTCTGTCTAGAAACTTCTATCCCCTCCTCTTCTCCCAGCATGCACAGCACCAGCTCTAACTGTTCACTCCCTTACTGCTGGACAACTAGCAATGCTGTATGCTGGGACCTCAGATGCCCTCTAATTGCCAGAGAGATGTAACTAACTTTTGACAGTAAGGCTAGGTCTATACAGCATTGGACAAAAAACGGCCGAAATCGACAATTTTTTCGATGCAGGACCGCAGTTTTTGTCAGGTTTTGCGCAAAAACTGTGGTCGGTTGTCATTTTTTTGATGTCGCCCATACAATTGAATTATATCGGAACACGGTAAAAAAACTAAAAGCGCTGGCGTATCATACAACATGTTGTATAATACTCCAGCGCCGAAAGACGATTGTAGAAAAGACGAGCTGTAAAGACTACAGGTTGTTTTTTTCTATTGTAGTTTATGGGTCTGCCTGGACGATCTGTTTTCGGCGCTTTTAAAATCCTAAAAGCAATGAAAATATGAGAGGGTAGACATAGCCTAACAGTGAAGCTTACCCTGGATCAACGAGTGTGGGTGGGGTGTAACATGTAAAGAAGTTAAGAGCTAAGGACGACATGTCCGAAAAGAGGCGCTGACACACCGGTTTTAAGGCGCATTAAATCAGATTAAAGTGCACCTGAATGAATGAACCTGTCAAAAATCCGGCGTCTGTTTTACCTTGAACAATAAAATTGATGCGCTTATCCAGGCGCATTGCATAATTTAGGCGCATAGCATATCATTGCCAGCCATATTTGATGCCCCTACATTAGGTGCATTTAAATGTGTCGTGCCTGTCATATAGGGCGCCTATTTTTGGTATATTACAGTTTATTTATATAGAGAATAGGGCGTCAGTTTTTTGGGCGCAAAATACACCCAAAAAATGGCGCCGCCCTAATAGGACATATCGCCCTAAGTGTCTGAGTTCCTTGTCTGCATGATGAGCCACCTCTAGAGCAGTGTTGATAACAATGGACACCTAAGACTACTGGATGAGAAGCTGTGTTGGGGATGACCATACGAAATTTTACCTGGGGGTGGGAGAGTTTGGGTTGTATGAACTCCAACAGCGACAGTGAGGAGAAGCCAGGGAGACAGCTGAGGCAAGAAAACGCTTGGCATGGGAACGGAATATCAGTGACATCTTTGACTTCTGTACCATCTGTGACATATGAGACACCTTGAACATCAACCTGAGACAGGACGTATTACAACAATCATTTGTGTGTGTTAAGCCCTTGATGCAGAGGACAGAGACATTGTTTTTAACTGTTAGTATTTCCCGGGTCGGGAAAGGCATTTTTGGTGCCCCCAGGGAATAAGCCCAAAGTCGCCCCCCCTCGCTCCCAAAAAAAATGGCACCCCACCCACTAATTCCTCTCGCCCTACACCGGTCCTGTCACTGATTTTTTTGAATTCCCCATAGATCCCTCCATCTCCTCAGCATCACTGCACAATGAAATCAGCCCCGCAAATTTACTTTTTCAAATCCCCCCCTCCCTATGAAGTGAAAATACCCCTAAATAACGTCATAAATAATCCACCCATACATGGGCAAAACTACCGCGAATGTTTTTTAAAAAAACCTCCCAACAAAACCAAGACCCAAAACTATTACACTTAACCCCTTTCGGACTTTCCGTACTTACGTCAATGTGGGTGGGGTTTCCCGCAAAAAATTGCCGTTTGAGTACGTCAAGCGGTCTTGCGCCTCACAGGGGGAGCGCACAAGACGCGGCATGGAACCGGCGGTATATTACCGCTGGCATCATGCCGCATCCCCCACGGCCAGAGTGAGCTTCTTCTGCCCGTGATCCCGGCGCAGTAATGGCGCTGAGCGCCGCTACTGAGTCTCCTACCAGGCGCCCGGATGCTGAATGCGGCATCGGGGTTGTCTGGTGACGTCACGATGCCCACAATCATTGTGGGCAGCGGATGACAGTTGCCATGGAGACCAGCATACAGCTATAAACTGTATCGATCTCCTATTGCTGAAATCTGACACGTTCATATCAATTCCCCCCCGGGGGGAAAAGTGTAAAAAGTGTTTAAAAAACAAAAAAACAAACACAAAAAAATAAAAAATTTTTAAAAAAAAACGTACATCGCCCCTTTTTCCCCTTTTTCAAAGCCAAAAGCCCCAAAAAAAAGATAAAAAATAAATAAAGTACCCTTTTTTGGTATCGGCCCCCGTTGGGGAAACGACCCCCCCTTTTAAAAAATTTGGGCATGTTAATTAACCCGTACGGTGAACGGCCCGGGGAAAAAACCCCCAAAAAAAAACCCGTACAGAATTGCGATTTTTGTTCTCCGCCAGCACATTTAAAAAGGGGGTAAAAAGTCATAAAAAAAATCATATTTAACATTTAAAAATTTATTTGCCCAATTTTAAAAGTTTAAATTTTAAACCCGCCCCCAAAAAAAGTCCTTTTCCAAAAAGCTCTGGGAATTTCGGAAAAAAAAAAAAAAGGGTTTTGGGTTTAGAAGATAGGGGAAAGCAAAATATTGTTTTACAAAAATTTAAAAAAAACTTTTTCTTCAAAAAAAAATTTGCTTTCAAATTTAAAAAAAATACATAAATTGGGGTTTTAACCCTAATCGTTCAACCCCCCCAGAGTAAAACTTTTTCTTTTAAAGGATACTGCACGGTTTTAACGCTTTTTAAAAAAAAAAAAACCTGCTTGGGGTTGCAGTATTTTTTTTTTTACCCTGGCCCTTTTCCCAAAAAAACGGTTTTTAAAGCGATTTATAAAGTCCCTTTTCCCCCCCAAAAAAAAGCTACCCAAAAAAAATTTTTCCCAAATTTATCCCCAAAAAAAAGTCACTTTTACAGCTCCCCTTAAAAAAGGAAAAAAAAAAAAAGTTTTTGGCTCTTTAGCTGCGGCGATGCAAAAACGTGTTTTTTCCCTTTTTTTAAAAATAAAAAAAAAAGGGGGTTTTTATTGTTTTAAAGGAGAAGTAAAACATAAAAAAAAAAATATAAATTTGGTTTTCGCCTTTTTAAACGTAATCAAACCCCGCTAAGGAAAGCTTTGCATGTCTTTTTAAAATGCCCCAGGACCCGCTGTAAAAAAATAAGAATAAAAAACACTACCAGGGAAATTTCTTTTATTTTGTACAAAATGCCCCACAAAAAACCTTTAAAAAAAAAATTTTATCAAAGCATCAACATGCCCCCGTAAAGGTAACCAAAAAGAAAAAATTTTAAATTTATTTTCCTAAAAACCAAGCCCACAAGGGGCCTCCCTTTGGGGGAAAAATTTTTAAAAAAAGCTATGGGTTTTCAGAATAAGGGGGAACATTTAAAAAACGCAAAAATTTTTTTAAAAACTCGCTTTTTATTGTGGTTAAAAATTTTTAAAAAAAATAAAAAAAAAAAATAAAAATTTAAAATTAAAATTTTATTGTTCCGGGAAACCCCCCCCTAGTAAAAGTTATCCCGTTTATTTATCCCCGTTTCGGCGGGAAAAAACTGTAAAAATGAAGCCCCAAAAAAAAAAAATGGGGGAAAATTGCGTTTCCCCCCCCCCTTTCCCTGGCCCAATGCCCCAAAAAAAAAAAAATACGGAAAACCACCTGTGCCCCCCAAAAAAAAAGCAAAAAAAAACATTTCCCTTTTATGAGATCCCCCAGGGGGGTTGAATTCCAAAAAAGGGGAAAACCCTTTTGGGAAGGGTTTTAACCTGTTCTATTTCTTTGGGGGGTTTGAAGGGTGCGAAATTTGGGCCCCCCCAATTAAGTGCGCCAAAAAGCCAAAATAGCGCTCCCCCCTTGTACCCCTGCCCAATTTCGCCCCCCAAAAAGCAGTTTACACCCACATGTTGGGTTTTTGCCGAACTTTAAAAAGAAATTGGTAACACAATTTTTTTCCCCCTTTTTTTTTCCAAGGGTTCCCCTTATAAAAAAATTAAACATTTTTAGCTAAAATTGCAGATTCTTGGGAAAAAAAAATTTTTTTTTTTTTTATTTTCAGACCCAACGCTAAAAAAATTTTTTTGAAAAAGCCCGTGGGGTCGGGTTTTTACTCACTACACCTTATATTTTTTCGTTTTAAAGGGTTTTAGTTTCCCAAAAAATTTGGGGGCTTTTTAGGGGTTTTTTATTAAATTTTGGGAAAAATTTGGGTGGTTTTTTCCGCAAAAACCCGAAAAAGGCCCCCCTTTTAAAAATAAACGTAATGAAAAAAAAAAGGGCCCCAGAGTCCCTGTTGGGTGCTCCTCTATTTTTTGGGGTTTTGGTTGAGCCAAAAAATTGGGACTAGGGCAACATTAAAAAGGGAAAATCTCTGGAAAAAAGGAGAAAAAGAATCTGGGGGGGGAAACAATTTTTAATTTGCATTTTTCCCCGATCAAAATTTACCGTATTTTGTCAATTTTGTATAAAAAAAATTGAAAAAACTGCAAAAAAAAGGTTTAAATTTTTAAATTTTACTTTTCCCCTTTGTTTAAATTTCCCGTGAAAACCTAATGGTTAAATTAAACTTCCTAAAAAAGGGTTTTGAATCTTTTAAGGGGTGTTTGTTTCCCTTTGATGGGTATTTTTGGGGGTATCTAACATACAGGTTTAAACAAAGTCACGTTTTGAACTGGAAATGGGCCCCAAAAAATTTTTTTATTTTCAAAATTTTTTGAAAAAATTTTAAAAAATTTCTACCCAATTTATAAGCCCCCCAATGTTTTTAAAAAAAAAAAAAAAAAGACATTTTAAAAAAAAGATGCCAAAAACAAAACAGACATATGGTTAAAAATGCTGTTATAAACCCATTTTTAGTGGGGAAATAAATATCCCCGTTTTTACATGCAAGGGAAAATTTTTAAGTTTGAATTGGTTTAATTTTTTTCCCAAAAATTTGAAAATTTTTAGGACCAAAATTTTTACTTTCTTTTAAAACACAATTTTGTCCCGAGGGGGAAAAAATTTTTCTGAATTTAAAATGGATAGGGGTTTAAAATGTCAAAAAGTTATTCTCCCTAAAGTGAACATGGGCCCGATTTAAAAAAAGGGCGGGCTGTCAGGGAAAGGGCCAAAAAAATGGGGTCCCGGCGGTTAAAAAGGGTTAAAGGGTCAAAAAATCCTGAGACCCTGGGCCAAAAAGCGGAAACCCCCCCATGTGCCAAACAGGGTGTACCAGGCTTAATTTTCATATTTACCGCCATTTCCAGGGACCAAAATTTGTGGGGGAGATATAGTTGTTTGTTGACGCCCCGCAGAAAATATTAAAATTTATTTACAAATGCAGTTTTCATTTTTTTGACCACATGGAGACGGGGCTTTTTTTTGATCAGGGTTCGTTCACTTTCCCCTTTTTTTCTCCAAACCGGTTCACACCTTCATGCTATTTTCCCAAACCCCCGAAAACGGGCCCTGAGGATTTTGGGCACAAAATATTTTAGAATCCTCAAAATTTCCAGCAACTATTTATTAAAAAGTATATAAGTCCCCTCCCGTTAGGGGAAAAGGTTTTAGATTGCCTCTCAGTCGGCCAAAGGGATATGTATATATTTTCCCCCTTTAGGGCAGGGCAGGTATATAGATATTGTCCCTTTGACAGGTAGGTTTTATAAATATTTGGGGCCCTTCAGGGGAAAATATATAGATATACGGTCACTTCAGGGGGGTTTATAGAAAAATAGGGGGACCCCAGGCCCGGTATATAGGGGGATTCAGGCAAAGGGATTTTAGCTTTTAGGGGCTCAGGCAGGTATTAAAGGGGGATCCAGGGGAGGGATTTTTGCTATAGGGGGGTAAAAGGTATATAGGGGCAAAACAGGAGGTATATAGTTATAGGGGCTCAGGCAGGCATATAGGGGCACACCCGGGAGGGATATAGTGGCCCCCACCAAGGGGGGGAGGTATAAAAGCTATAGGGGCTCAGGCAAAGGTTTTTTTTTTTTTTTTTTAGCTAAAGGGGCCCCAAAGGGAGGCATATGGGGGCACAGGCAGGGGTATGGGGGGGCCCGGGGGATGTAAAGGGGGCTTTAGGGGAGGGTATGGGGCCACAGGCAGGTGTAAGGGGGCTCAGGTAGGCGTTTTGGGGGGGAAAAGGCAGGGGATTTTGGGAGCCACAGGGAAAGGGAATATGTTGCCAAAAAAGCGGGGGTATGGGGGGGCCCACCAAGGCCAGGGCTTTATGGGGGCACCCGGCAGGGGTTTTTTTTGGTAATTGGGGGGGCCCCAGGGGAGGGGTATGGGGGCCCCCAAGGCAGGGGGTTTTAAAAGGGGCCACAGGCGGCGTTTTTTTGGGGCCAAAAGGGGAGGCCCTTTTGGGGGCCCCAGGAGGGGGGTTTTGGGGCCACCGGAAAGGCCCCTTTTGGGGGCCCCAGGCAGGCGTATGGGGGCCCAGGCGGGGTATGGAGGGGGCCCCAGGCAGGCGTTTTTTGGGGGCCCCAGGAGGGTATGGGGCCACAGGGAGGGGGTTTTGGGGCCACAGGGTTGGTTTTTTGGGGGCCCCCTCAGGGAGGGGTAATTTTTGGGGGGCCCCAGGAAGGGAAAAAATAACAAAAAATTTTTTAAATCACCCCTTTCCCGCTTCCCGGCCGGCGCTTTCCCCTTTTGTCTTCTTTTTTCCCGCGCGCGCTCTCCGGCAGGCCCCCTCGGGCGCACAGGGCCCTTTAAGGCTGGTGGCTCCGAAAGGGGAAAGGGAAGGTCGTGGGTGACCTCACTTCATCGCGACGTGGGCCCGCCCGAGCAGTTCGGGGGCCCCGGCGGGGGGGCCCCGCGGGTATGAGGAACCCCGCGGCCCCGCTTTTGTCAGGCCCCCGCGGGGTTACCCGGGGGATCCCGCGATTCCCCCGGTGAGCGGGTCCGACCCCCAAAAAAAAAATGTTGCGGAGGCAGGGGGGCGCTCGCTTTTTCTGCTTTTGCATAAAACCCCGTCAGCTGTATGTGCGTCCAAAGGGTGCACATTTTTCAGGGGCACCGGCCCCGGCCGCTTCAGGGGCCCAAAGGGAGAGGCCCGGGCCCGGGGGAAAGGGCAGGGTCCCCGGGGGGCCCCCCTTTGGGACAGGCAAGGAAAGGGGAGGTGCCCCCAGGCGATTGCCCCCCCTCTTCCCTAACCCCTGTCCGGGCCCCGGGATTTTTTACCAACAGTTCATACTCTGGTTGAAGAAGTGTGCCTTTAAGTGAGTATTGGCAGGAACTATTTTTGCGACCACCAAGTGTTCACTGCTGCTCCGGAGTAAAAGCCTGTTTGAAGTCATCTGCAAAGTTCAATTTCTTGTTGAAATGTTGTGCCATTTCTTCAGCAAGGGGGTCACGGGCAGGTCCTTGGGTTACGGTTCAGCAAATTAAATGTTCTCACTTACCCACTCAGTCTGTTTACTTGGACACCGTCCCCCATATGCCAACTTTTGGAAGTAGCCTTCAGGGTATTGAATTGAGCTGCTCTTGATGGTTGGGGCTACCCCTCCTGTTTTACATGACACAGCCTTTCTGAAAAAAAGCCACACCCCTTGTCACATCTGTATAACAGTTTGGGGGAAAGCTGATAAGAGATGTGGTTACATTCAGCTTTACTGGCGTTGGATCTCCTACAGCATCCCAAGCTGGGTAAACACACATCAATCAGCTTTCCTTCAGAGCCGAGCTACAATGTGGTCCCTCTGCACCGAGTGATGTCAGGGCGGCGTCTCATGATGCTTTACCCTGGCACCACCACTATATACAGAGCAACCCACAGCCAGTAAGAAAGTCTTCAGATGTATAAAATGGTTTACTTGCCATATAGGCTTAGGCTGAAAACGACCAAACATTGTCAACTTGTGACTGTTTGGCCCCTTTTCAGCCATATATACTGCACTGGTGTATAGCGTGGCGCGGTTTTTGGCACAGTTTTTGCCCTGGCTATTAATTTGTATGAGTGGAAACCTCGTCCAAAACCCCCCATCAAAAACCATCTTGGGAAAAAGCCCCTTTCAGACGAGGTTTTGATGCTGTTTTGGGCGCTGAAAAATCAACGTCCAAACAGTGTCCAAATAAGCCGTGTGAACATCCCCTAATAAGTTGGCCCAAGACTGTATTCTAAAAGTTACCAGTACTTGACTTGGCCGGTACAAATAAAATACCGGCACTGGCCCTCTGGTAGTAAAACCGTCCCTGCCGGTGGTTTACCGGATTGGTGGCAAATCTACCATAGCAGGAGATTTACCAACTCTTCAGTGAGCCCGGGAGGACTCCACCTTTTCTGGTTTCTCTGATGCTCTGGGATAGTTGGTAAGTATGATATCACCTAATATCTTAGTACAACATAAGTTTATTGATGATGTAACACAGATTCTCGGAAGGAAAACATTTACTGGTTAAAGTTGCATTCAATATTATAGCTCCACTTCTTCTAAGAGCTCCCAGCCATTTGTGTGTTCCTGTAATGAGCAGCTCCATTATGTTATGACTCTACCTGTTACACTAATTAAGAAGCTCTTGTTCATATTTTGCTTTTCAATTAGAGGCTGCACACAATAGGGGTGATGATCTACCTGACATTCGTGAAAGGTTCTCAAAATCAGTTGAAGTGCTCTCATGAGAAGAGTTGTCTGACTATTGAAATTTTGAGGAGGAGATCAAGTGCATGTTGTGCTGGAAATATTCTTAATATTATACAAATTAATTGAGGGCAATCATTCTAATAAATAGGATAGTTCAGAAAAATGGACAAAATTGTTGTTCCCCTCCCACAATAAAAAAAACCCACAGAGGTCACAAATAGGTTAAAACTGACAAAAGTAATAACCAACTTAAAACTCCTGAAAATCGACTAATGAAAATCAGACATTGAATTGTGGTTGAACTGAAAAATGTTAAAAACAAACTAATGAAACTGTCCTGGACAACTCAACTCCTTAACGACTGCCCACTGACTATAGATGGCGGGTGGTGCGTGTACTTCTTTCTTAAGATGTCGCTGCAGTAAGAGGAGTTTGCTGGTTCCCAGCCCTGTAACTGTGTAGTTGACAGCTCTGAACTATAGCAGTCTCTGTGAGCCCCGGGGAGTGGAGGAAGCCTCTTTGATTGCCGTGGTCCATGACTGTGGCATAATCAAAGGGGATTCCTCTGCTCCATTGGGGAACCAGGGAGGCAAAAACTTAAACATTTTGCTGCTCATTAAAGGGGTTGTCTCACTACAAGGATTGCTGCTTTTTATGTTAAAGATCTTGCAAAAACAAGTCACTTTGCAATATGTGTCCATTAACAGTGTCCTACCTATTCTGAGATATCCCCTCTTGTATGGGCTGCATCAGCTCCTCAGGTCGCTATAGCTACAGACCTGTTCAATCTCTCATGATAGGCTGTCAGCACTGGTTGCTATAGCTACAGACCTGTTAAATCTCTCCTGATAGGCTGCCAGCACTGGTTGCTATAGCTACAGACCTGGCTTCTACTGCAGCCTAGTAGAAGCGTAAACACGCCCCTGAATTCAAAATGAAACCAAGAAAACAGGACTGAGGTAAGAGGAATCAATGTAGTGAGACAACGCCTTTAAGGCTTTTACAGGCCTGGTGCTTAAAGGGGTTGTCTCACTACGAAGATTATAGTTGAAAATGTGGGGACCAAAAATCTAAGGATGTACGTCCTTGGTTACTATTGGCTAAGTGCTACGGTTTTAGAGAACGGGCTGGTTTACATGTGCTTAGCCACGGGGTTTGGTTACTGGTCAGGGAAGCATTCTGTCCAGCCCATGTCGTGCACATGCAAAGGAAAGGCAGTGCAGAGGAGGGACAGTGAAGTGGAGGGGCACGGATGTGAGGATTGGCAGGCACAGAGGAGAAGCAGTGTGAGGACTTGCAGGGGGGTTGTGTGTATTGGCAGCGACATGCAGGGACAAGAGGCAGTGAAGAGTGGGGGAGAGTGTATTGGCAGCCACAGGGATGTGTGTATAGGCAACCACAGGGATGGAGGAGAGGCAGTGAAGAGGATACAATACACACAACCCCCCTGCAAGTCCTCTCACTGCTTCTCCTCCTTGCCTGCCAATACACACAACCCTGCCCCTCCTCTTCACTGCCTTTCCTTTGCATGTGCACGACCTGGGCAGGACAGAATGCTTCCCTGACCAGTAAACAAACACCGTTGCTAAGCACATGTAAACCAGCCCGTTCTCTAAAACCGTAGGACTTTGCCAATAGTAACCAAGGACGTATATCCTTAGATTTTTGGTCCCCACATTTTCAACTATGATCTTCGTAGTGAGACAACCCCTTTAAGAGGTTAATATTTTGTTGCACAGAAGTTTGAGGCAATCACTGCAAACAATCAATTTTTGTATGGCCGGGTTCGTCGTATAGCGATGTGTACCTGGGCTTGCCGCTATACACCTGCTATTGAAAGTACGCACTGAAAAAAAGCTATTAAAGCTATTGACTAGTCAGCGCCCGAAAGAAGTGACATGTCTCCCCTAGGCACCCTTATAGATTGTAAGCTCTTGCGAGCAGGGCCCTCACACCTTTTGTCTCATCTGTAAGTAGCTTTTATTGTGTAATGTCTGTCTTTTTCTGTAATTATACCCTCTACATTGTAAAGTGCTGCAGATTTTGTTGGCGCTATATAAATAAAGATTATTATTATTATTACGTGTCACTTTTTTATGGTTGCTATGATTTTACTGTGTTTGCAGGGCGTACTTCAAGTGCATTTACTTGCGAAAGTACACCCTGCAAATGCATTGTCTGAACATACCCTAACTCTCAATGAGACTTCTGCCACTGTCCACAGATACTTGTCCCACTCCTCGAGAGCGGCACCAGCTGTCTCAGGTGTGAAGCTGCCTTCTCCAGACTGCAGGTTTCAGCTCCTTCCACAGACGTTCGATAGGATTTAGATCAGGGCTCATAGAAGCCACTTCAGAATAGTACAATGCTTTGCTCTTGGTCATTCTTGGATGTTCTGAGCTGTGTACTTTGGGTCATAACCCTGTAGACCAAGCTTTCTGACACCGGGCAGCAGATTTTGCTCCAGAATGCCTTGATAGTAATGCAATTTCCTTGTACCCTGCACAGATTCAAGACACCCTGTGCCAGTTGTGGGAAGTCAGCCAAAATATAACGGAGCTTCCTTCATGTTTTACAGTAGGTATAATGTTTTTTACTTTGTATGCTCATTTTTGAGTCTGTGATCATGCACTCAAAGCACTGTTGGAAGTCCGTAGAGGGTGTCGTGTGGAGGTGCATGACAGAGCTCTGAATCCACGATGGCGCCCACTCCCTGTGCTGCCAGAATACTCTGGGGAAAGGGGAGAGCTGGTGCTTCTGCACCTGGACCTTGTCCATCCCTGCTCACTGTGTCTAAGCTCTCACGAGCCATATTAAATTACATAGCAGGTCAGATTAGGTCCTCAAGCCTTGAATTTGACACTTGCTCTAGACCATCTACCATTAGAGTATGTGGATCACACTAAATAGATCATTACAACACCATGGCTCCTTAGTTTGAATGCTTTGGCTTCTTCCCATTTTCTATTGCCCACTCTTCTACAGGGTGTACCCTCCAAAAAAAATAGACTCCTGATGCATGAAGTTTTTCCATTACTTAAAAGTTTAATATAATTTCAGGTTTTTGGCTTACCCTAATTTCTGGCTTTTCTTCTGGTATATACTGTTTTTCTGGCTTGGTCCTTCTCCTGGCTCTGTTTCTTGTACTGCTTTCTTCAGATTCCTAGTTTGACCAGCTATCTGCCAACCCTGTACCTGTCACCGATATGAAGACCGAAAACCCAAAGATGATCTGGAGCCTTAAGGCGCCCATGCACAGTAGATGAAACTTGGCTGAACCAGCCAATTTTAGCAGAATTGACTAACAATCTTAAGTGAATGGAGGGTAGCCAAGCTCTTCCCTGATGGAAGATTATTTGGAATTCAAAATTCCTGATATTTTGCCCTCAGAGGAAGATAAACCGTTAAAAATATTGTCCAGCTACTATCTGGAGAGCCAGCGGCAAAGTCCTCAGTGTGTACCACTTATAAAGAAAACCTATATAAGATACTGCTATTTTGGTATCACACCTCAGAATTATTGCATAAATGGAACCCTCAGCTCCCGCAGACATGCTGGCGTTGTGGACTGTCAGTAGGTACACTCCCCCACATATTCTGGGACTGCCCGGTTATCCAGACCTTCTGGAAACAGGTGGGAGATTTCTCCACAGCGCTTTTTGGTACCAGGATCGATCTGGATCCCCTTACATACCTGCTTAATGGGCCAACCCCTGGGTTAACCAAAGATAGATTTCAACTGTTTACACACATTCGTACAGCTGCTAGATGCCTGATCTCATGCATGTGGCGACAAACATCCCCTCCAGGGCTAGTAGACCTCTACCACAGGATTAGGGAGGTCCATAGATTGGAATACCTGACGGCTTCCATCCATGACAAATTAGACCCTTTCGACAAAGTATGGTCTGAATGGGATGACTATTGGATTCGCCACCCGCCTTGAGCGGATTCACCACATCTCTTTACCCTTTCCTCACCTTTACCCTAGCCTTCCCCTTCGTCGCAAAACCCCCACTTTTGTGTCTTAGTTTGGAAGTATTGCTTCTTTTGTGCTCTGAAGATTGTAAAACTATGTTCTTGATTACCTTGCTCTACTGAATATCTATTACTAATGGACAATGCTTTATCCTCACCTTTCAATTTGTTAAAATCTTTAATAAAAATTACAATTACAAAAAAAAAAAAATATTGTCCAGCTATAGGAGTTGTGACAAAATCTCAAAATAAGCTAAAGTCACTAGTCCTCAGCAACCTCCAGTATGGCCATCCCAGTCCTCCCTAAACATAATTTATATGATTCTAATCAGTGATCAAATTTCATAGCTCCCAACTTTTAGAGAGTGCAAAGAGGGACACATCAGGCTACGCCTCTAACCACACCCAAAACATGACATCACACCAAGACACGCCTCTAATCACGCCCAAACACATACATGCCAACTTTTTAGATGGAAAAAAAGGGAGACATTTTCAGAATTGCTAAGTATCCGATGATAAAATATTAAGTAAGTTGTTATGTATTATACAGCTAAGAAGCAATCAGACACTTTTTAAAGCAAGATAATCAGTTTATTGACGCAAATCTGTTTTCTAAATGAAAAAGAGGGACATTTATAGAGCTAAGAGGGACAAGGGTAAAAAATAGGGACTTTCCCTCCAAAATAGGGACAGTTGGGAGGTATGAAATTTAGTAACCTCCAAAAAACCTTAAAGGGGTTGTCTCACTTCATCGATTCATCTTACCTCAGCCATGTTTTCCTGGTTTCATTTTGAATTCAGGGGCATGTTTACTGGCTTCTACTAGGCTGCAGGTCTGTAGCTATAGCGACCAGTGCTGGCTGCCTATCAGGAGAGAGTAAAAAGGTCTGTAGCTATAGCAACCAGTGCTGACAGCCTATAATGAGAGATTGAACAGGTCTGTATCTATAGTGACCTGAGAAGCTGATGCAGCCCATACAAGAGGGGATATCTAGGAATAGGTAGAACACTGTTAATGGACACATATTGCAAAGTGACTTGTTTTTGCAAGATCTTTAACAAAAAAAAGCAGCGACTTGTAGTGAGACAACCCCTTTAAATAACTTTGTTATGTGTTGGGCCACCTTTAGACTTTTGGCCATAAGATGACTTTTGTGCATAAGATGACACCAGTATTATACATAGCACATTAGATATGGATTGTCAAGTTACAGATTTTGGATTGGGGCCCGGGAGCTGTATGTTACACCTCTGCTCCACACCCTCATTCAATGCTTATCTGATTATGGCATAGACGTCTTCTGCCGGTAGCACTATGGTTTTTCATTGGGCTCCGGGGGTATTGGCTCAACTATCTGACTTACCTTATAGGAATGTATCACATATTTATTTTCAACCAGTTAAAACCAGATATTAAAATATGTTCCCTGGTTTGTTCTTATTTTTGATTTGTATATGTGTACTAGGTCATGAGCTGTGACCAGCTTTATTTTGGATGGTATACTATATGCTATACTGGTATGATTCACAAATAACTTCACTGCAGTTAACAATTCTACACATACATTTGCCTAAAGAACAATACTGAATGGTAGAGCTGACAGAATTCTGCAAAAATAATACTGTAAAGCATAGCCATAGACATAGCCAGTCCCACAGGATGCCTCAGGTACATTGTCAGACTGGGGTAACTGGGGCCCACCAGTGGAGTTGGTTCTTGGGGAAAACCAGTTTACTTTATTTTTGGGGTCCATCAGTGAAGCTGATTATTAGAGCCCACCAGTGGAGACAATTCTTGGGACCCAAAATTGGAGATAATTATTGGGGGCCCACCAGAGTAACTGATTATTAAGGTCCACCAGAAGAGCTGATTATTAGGGCCCACCAGTGAATATAATTCTTGGATGCCCAAGAGTGGAGCTGATGCTTGGGGCCCACCAGAGGAGCTGATTATTAGAGCCCACCAGTGGAGATAATTCTTGAGACCCACCAGAGGATTTGATTAGTAGCCCCCATCCCAGAAAAGTTGATTCTTTTCGTCCACCAATGGAGGTGATTCTTGAGGCCCATGTTTGGAGTTCATTTTTTGGGCCCACCAGTGAAGATTATTTTTGGGGCCCACTCTACAGCTACTGTACATAACTGGACATACCTCTTGCTTTGTGCTTCTTTTTATCTGTCTTTTTCTCTAAAAAGTAGTCCCAGGCCTGATATTCTCAGTGCCCCACCTTGCTGAGGGGCCTACCATGTACAGGGGCCCACCAAGGGTTCCCCTGCTCCCCTATTGGTTAGTTTGAGCACTACTAATGGGAGCACTACTGCCCTTGATACCCTGGGACAAAACTTATGTGAGGGCAACTGCACAGGATGCAGCTTTCTACCATTATTTATTAGACGAGATAGTATAGCAAAGTTACTTGGGCACTATATGATACATCAAGTATGGGCATCAATAACAGAGATGTGTACATTAATCAAGAAACAAGTGCCAAACCAAAATGTTAAAAATGTGCAAAAATCTGAAAATGTAGGTAATTTTTATTTATGATTAATACTTTCTTAAAAAAATCACTAAAAGAAGCCATAACAAAGGCCTAAAAAGAAAGCTGGGTGAGCAGAATGAAAGATATATGTAAAAGAAGTCAGAGCATTCATTCCTCCAGACACATACATAGATACAATAAATAGACATAGACAGCATATAAATAAGCACAGTTCAAAAATATATTACACCACCCACAGAAAATCAATCAAAATCACTGGGCGAAAAATAATTCCAACAATTCATCAATTTCAATCCTCAAAATGTAATTACAAACTTCAGTTTTAGCTGGTTACGTGCAGGAACACACAGAACTGGTGGCAAATTGCGAAACCCGCATTGGGTGTGGTGGGTGAATGGTTGGATCTAACTGGAACTGAGTGATACCTTCTGAATGTTTTGTGCAGACACTTTTTTCTATGTGTAAATTCTTCGTGCACATTTCCTAACCTATGTTTATATGTGTACATGCCGTATAATTCATCTGTTGGATTCATGCTCATCGCTGTCTGTACTTGCAGTTTGGAGTTATTTTTTGAAGGTTGATATTTATGAATTGCTGCAATAATTTTCGCATAGTCATTTGTTCTTTTGGTGTCGCTGCAGACATCGGGGTTTGCGGCGATCCCAGAGCATCTCCTGCAGGCATCGGGGAGCGGAGGAAACCTCCGCAACCCGATGCTTTAACCCTTTGATTGCGGCGGTGCGTTACCGCAGCGCAATCAAATGGTTCCTCTGCTCTGTCGGGTGATTGGAACACCCGGTGACCCGACAGAGCCCGGGGAACGGCTGCACAGTCAGCCCTGGGGACCTAGCGTGGCCCCAGAGCTGTCTGTGTATCCAGCCAGTGTTCAGGCCAGCCTGTGTGCTGTCCTGAACACTGCCGTTGCAGACTGACACAGATTATAATGTATTAGCATATATGAATATGCTAATACATTATTAAGTGTAAAAAAAAAAAAAAGTAAAACAGTTCTCCCTTCATGGGATTTAAAAAAAAAAAGTAAAAAATATAAAAAGTGTAAAAAAATTGAATAAAAAAATAAATAATAAAATAAATATTTAATAAAAAAATAACTGTGCATAAATTGCACGCACAAAAAAACCCTACACATATTAGGTATCCACACGACTATAATAACCTGTAGAATTAATCTCATAAATTATTACATGTGAAATATGAACAGTGTAAAAAAAAATGTAAAAAAAACAAAACATTTTTTTAAAAATTTTTAAAAAATTCAGCAATTATTTATAAGTGAACTTAAACTATTCCCCCATAAAGTACAGCTTGTCTCGAATAAAAAGAGGCCTCGTCCAACTGCGTCATTGAAAAAATAAAAAAGTTACAACTGTTGAAACGCAAGGAGGCAAAATCTAAAAAAAAACGTTCTGGTCATTAACTACTTGTCAGGCCTGGGAGTTAAGGGGTTAATCAGCAGGTGGATGTGATGAGCCAGGAACAATGTCGTCTGCTTACCTGTTCACCTCTCCTTGTGGCTTCAACTCTCTTGGACAACCCATAATGCTCTTGTGAATTTTGCTAATCCATGCCAATTTAAAGGGCCAGGGTGCAACACAAATGTCTTCCTCCACATAAGGCAGAAAAAAAAACCACATACAACAAATGGGACATTACTTACTCAAAAACCACTTAAATTTTTGGGCCATATTCACAGCTCAATGGCTGGACTAGACTGAGCCCAATAGCAGGCAGCTCTGGCCTATATGCTACCTGGGAAAAATTAACAGGTGCAGCTAATCGCTGAGCAGCAGCTCACATACCCCACCACTAGGGGAACAATTAGATGATAAAAAAACTGCACATTAATGTAATACCTGTTCACACCAGCATGCAGAAAAGCCACAGTATAATATATTGGGAGATTGCACAAATGCAAAATACCAATACAGATAACACATATCTGTATTTATGGCACCCTTCTGTATCGCCTTATTTATATGCAACTGTAGTACCAGCAACCACCCTCTCATGCATTGAGAGTGTGTGAGTGGTTGTTTTATTGGTATTTTGCATTTGTGCAATCTCCACATGCATTATACTGTGGCTTTTCTGCATACTGGTGCGAACAGGTATTAAATTGATGTGCAGTTTTTTTATCATCTAATTGTTCCCCTAGCAGTGGGGTGTGTGAGCTGCTGCTCAGCAATTATCTGTACCTGTTAATTTTCCCCAGGTAGCATATAGGCTGGAGCTGTCTGCTACTGGGTTCAGTCTAGTCCGTCCATTGAGCTGTGAACGTGGCCCAAAAAAATGCAGTGTTTCTCCACATAAGGCAGCTTGCCGTTTGAAAGGGACAGAGCCTCTTAGTCCAATGCGTGATCATAGGTGTTGAGCCTGTAATAGTTATTCTTTCTCATAGTATCTTTTGGTTCTGACCACGTCTACCCTCCTGACAACATTGCTTGCCTTGAGCTTGCTTTGACCTTCTGCTTGGACCTTGTGCTGATTTAACTTTGCTTGCACCAACCCTTTGACTGTTTGACTACACTCATTCTCTTTCTATATTGTATTGATGCGCCCTGTGGCAGCAGTGTCAAATATTTATGAATTGTGAAATATTAAAAAAAATAAAAATAAAATAGAAACTAAAGCTGCTAGAATTTTCTCTCTGAAACCAATTGAAAGTCTCCTTGGCCGTGTGGTCATCATCCTGGTAGATGACAGCAGATTGTTATCAAGAATGTCTCCGTACATTTGTCCATCCATCCTTCCTTCAATCATATGAAGTTTGCTAGTGCCGTGTGCTGAAAAACAGCCCCCACCATGATGTCCCCACCTCCACACTGCACTGTTGGTGTTTTTGGGGTGATAAGTCGTGTCTTTTAGCTTCCAAACATGGTGTGTATTATGTCATCAAAAGAGTCCAATTTTGGTCTAATCTCACCGGACTATATTCCCCCAGTATTTCACAGACTTGTCTAAATGTTGTTGAGCAACCGATAAACATGTTTGAACATGCGTTTTTTTCAGCAATGGAGTCTTGCATGGTGAGCATGCACACAGGCCATGGAGGGTGAGCGTGTATACAGGCCATGGAGGGTGAGCGTGCATACAGGCCATGGATGGTGAGCGTGCATACAGGCCATGGAGGGTGAGTGTGCATACCGGCCATTGAGGGGGAGCGTGCATACCGGCCATTGAGGGGGAGCGTGCATACCGGCCACGGAGGGTGAGTGTGCATACCAGCCATGGAGGGTGAGCGTGCATACAGGCCATGGAGGGTGAGCGTGCATACAGGCCATGGAGGGTGATCGTGCATACCGGCCATGGAGGGTGAGCGTGCATACCGGCCAAGGAGGGTGAGCGTGCATATCGGCCATGGAGGGTGAGCGTGCATACCGGCCATGGAGGGTGAACGTGCATACCGGCCATGGAGGGTGAGCGTGCATACCGGCCATGGAGGGTGAGCGTACATACCGGCCATCAGGGGCGTCACTAGGCAGGTTCATTCGGGGCTCGTGCCCCGAATGAAATGCCTTCTGCCCCGAATCTCTCACTGCTCAGCCGGCCTGCCCTCAGTGAGTGAAGTAGCGCCGCATTGTTGGATCTCTTTACCAACCATGCGGCACTACTGTTCTCAGAGGCTCCGCGGCTCCCTGTGATGCTGCGCTCTGCACGGGCAGCGGGAGGGGCGGAGGAGAGCGGTCAGTGTATTCAGTGGCTGCAGCGTCTGTGTGTAGAGCTGGAGGAGGAGGAGAACGGCTGCAGAAAACCTGGGGGCTCTGAACTCCTCCTCCCTCACCCCCTCCTGCTCCATAGTGTGAGCTGAACCCTGCAGAGCTGCCATGAGGTATTTACAGGGAGGCTGTGGGGCATATTTCATCCTGTTATGTACATGTCTGGGGGCCAGTATAACAAGTGCAGACTGAGGATCAGCTCTGTGCTGACCCACAGAGCTGACAATCAATCTGCAGTTATATTGATCAACTCTGGGTCAGCAATATATAGCTAAACCACAGAGCTGATTAATATAACTGTAGCCTGTCAGCTCTGTGGTTCAGCGTGATCCACAGAGCTGACAGTCTAGTTATAATGATCAGCTCTGTGGGTTAGCAGTACTTATGTATATTATCTTTGTACACCCTTCTGCATTATTAATACACACACACACACACACATATATATGGTGTAGTAAGGGTGTACAAAGAAAATATACATATGTACTGCTGACCCACAGAGCTGATCATTATAACTGTAGACTGTCAGCTCTGTATCTAATACAGAAGTGTACTGATGATTGTGCCCCCTAGTGCTCCACACTAAATGTTAAAAGTTAAAAAAAAGTTTTAAAACTATAAAAAATAATAAATATTAAAAGTTTAAATCAGCCCCTTATTGTCATTTTACAAATAAAAAAAAGTTACACAATTGGTATCGCTGCGTGTCTAAAAAGCCAATCTAATAAAATATAATATCACTTATCCCCTCCGGTTAACACCTTAGAAGAAAAAAATATCTAAACTCCAAAATTGTATGATTTTTGTCATTTTGGGCCTTATGTATGAAAACTGCAGTAAAATTGGTCGCCCATAGCGACCAATCAGAGCCGACAGCGACCAGAGTTCCCCTTACATTTCTTATACTGCTCTAAAAAAATAAGAGCTGAGCTCTGGTTGGTTGCTATGGGCTCTGGTTGGTTTCTCTGGGCATATATACATACCTCCCTGCTATTGGGGACTATATAAACTACATACAGGGGGAAATATATCTGTCTACCTACTGAGGTGGCCTATATACCTAGCTACCAACTAATGTACTCTATATACCTACCTAACAGAGGGCTACATACCTACCTAAAGAGGGATCCTATATACCTACCTACTGGGGTGGGGGGGGGTCTATACACCTCAGTATCTAATGGGCAGCCTATATAGGAACAATGACTCCCCATCCCTCAAGCAGGCACCCAGCTCTCCTGTCACAGGAAAGCAGATTTTTGTGGGGATGGGGTATCACCATGTTTTTCTGTATAAGCCCCGCCCCATTAGTTAGGAAGGTACATACATAGACACCCCCAACCCCAGTAGGTAGGTAAGTATAAAGGTGCTGGAAGAAGTCATACTGGCGGCCTGGGCCGGATTGCGTGCACCTGCTAGTCACATGTGGTGGTCATGTTTGGTCACTGTCTGGCAGTATTATTTGATCCCTATGGGCATGTCCATGTCCCCATGGCACGGGTTTTCGGCCGGTTTTTCAGGCGGTTTGCGATTTTTCAGACCGCCTGAAAAAAACCTCCGAAAATGAGCACAATTGTGCTCTATGGAAAACCCGTGCAGCAGTCCCCACTGCACGGGTTTTCCGCCCGGCGGTTTTCCGCCCGGCGGTTTTGCCGCCGGCGGTCCAGCAGCAAAACATTGATTAAGCACCATCTTCTCTCTGGTTTCCGGACGGAAGATGTGCTTCTCAATGGGAAAGGGGGAGGGCTCATCGTGGAGAAAAGCCGCCCCCCCCGCGTCCGTGGGGACGGCCGCAAAACTGGACAAATACCGGCCGGCAAACCGGCCGGTATTTGTCCTGTGCCGTGTGAACGGCCCCTATGTAGTAATATTATTGGGCCTTGGTATTGTAGAGTTTTCTTTAGTAACAATCATATGTATGGTATATTTGTTCCATGTATAGGTTTATTGTTTGGTAACTGTATGACGTGATTTGTAAGGTATTGTGTTATCATACATAGATCGGTGCCTTTGAAAAATAATTGTCAGTGACCCTCATTACACAGTGACTGCTGAGGTGATGGACAGGATCTATGTGGAATTAGTGTAAAATTATTGATAGGAACATACTTTTTTTCTATTTTAAAATGCATGCTGCATTTCCAATGTGGCGTACAGAAAATGCTGTATGAACCCAGCCCGTGCAAAATGTAACAGAGGGCCCGGGCCCCGGATGTTTTAGGACCCTAGCAACGCCACTGCCGGCCATGGAGGGTGAGCGTGCATACAGGCCATGGAGGGTGAGCGTGCATACAGGCCATGGAGGGGGAGCGCGCATACAGGCCATGGAGTGTGAGCGTGCATACAGGACATGGAGTATGAGCGTGAATACAGGCCCAGGAGGGTGAGCGTGCATACAGGCGATGGAGGGGGAGCGTGCATACCGGCCATGGAAGGGGAGCGTGCATACCGGCCAAGGAGGGTGAGCGTGCATACCGGCCATGGAGGGTGAGCGTGCATACCGGCCATGGAGGGTGAGCGTGCATACCGGCCATGGAGGGTGAGCGTGCATACCGGCCATGGAGGGTGAGCGTGCATACCGGCCATGGAGGATGAGCGTGCATACCGGCCATGGAGGATGAGCGTGCATACCGGCCATGGAGGATGAGCGTGCATACCGGCCATGGAGGGTGAGCGTGCATACCGGCCATGGAGGGTGAGCGTGCATAGCGGCCATGGAGGGTGAGCGTGCATACCGGCCATGGAGGGTGAGCGTACTTTCTAATTCCAGGTCTTTCAGTATATCTCCACAGGTGCTTCTTGGCTCTTTGACAACTCTTCTAATAATTCTTTCACGCCACTGTCTGATATTTTGCAGAGAGCACCTGGTTGTGGTTTCTTTATGGTAAAATTATGTTCTTTCCACTTCCGGGTTATGGCTCCAACAGTGCTCACTGGTACCTTCAGTAATTTAAAAATTCATCATACCAATGCCATTAGTATGTTTTGTAACAATAAGTTGTGAAGATCTCGCAATAGCGCACTGGTTTTACCCATCATGAGTTGTTTCTTGTGTGGCACCTTGGTCATGAGACACCTTTTTATAGGCCATCAGTTGAACCAGCTGATATTATTTATTACTAAGTGGCAAGATTACTTTCCAATTCATGATTTTCCATGGGCATTGCACCTCTGTCATCATGTGTTCAATACTTTTTCCCTGTGTTATGTGTCATTTTGACACATAGCTACACATTATTATTTTTACCTTTATTCTTGATCCTCTCTACCAACCTTTCTTTTCTAGCTTGTATTATATATTGGTCCATCTAGTCCTGTGACAGCAGTGCAATATATTTGTGAATTGTCCTTTTTTATATGTTGTTAACCTAATATATTATGTGGTGTAATGCTTCTTGGAAAATATTTCTTTCCCCTAGGAATAGCCATTGGTGTTTTTTGTTTTGATTTTAGCCTATTTAGAATTTTTAGGTTTTCTTTTTTTTATTTTTTTGGTTTGTGTATATTGCCTTATGGCAATGCCACAGAGCACCCATATATGTACCCACAAACTGCTTAAATAACACCAATATCAATAGCTTCATACATCTGCAATGTCTACTGCTATACAATTTGCATTAGGATTTGTTTTGGACGTAAGGCTCGGTGTGGCTGATGCACCCTGGGTGACCGCACTGCCTTAGCTCTAGTTGACACTCACCATTTCAGAAGACGTCTTATAGCAGTCAACGTTATCCTTGCTTGTTCTATGACCCATCTGAAAAAAGCCTTATTTACATCTGACATAATTGCTCTAAAATTATTAGGATCTCGTTTTAGCAGGATGACGCCACATCCTCCCACTCCCCTTCTGCTTAACCGATAATCTGCTGCTTCTCGATCCTTTCACTCTGAATACATTAATATCAATTAACTTGCAGCAAAACAATATTTTTTATCTATTTTAGCTACATATTATTTTGATTAAACTACAGATTTTTGTGATTTTTTTTCACTTGTAGAGAAGTTCTGTAAATTGCATCATTTGGGGCGAAACAAATAAGAAAAAAATACATTAACCCCTTAACGCCAAGGCCTGTTTTTTTCACTTTCGTTTTTCCCTCCTCGCCTTCCCAGAGCCATAACTTTTTTATTTTTCCACCTACATAGACATATGAGGGCTTTTATTTTGCGGGACAAGATGTACTTTCTAATGATGTTATTCATATTACCATAGAATATACTGGGAAACCGCAAAAAAATTCTAAGTGGGGAAAAATGTGAAAAAAAAAACGCAGTTGTACCAAGTTTGCGGGAGTTTTGTTTTTACACCATTCAATCTTTGGTATAAATGATGTGTTATCTGTATTCAATACCAAATATATAGGGTTTTCATTAAGTTATGGTTCTGTATAAAAATCCAGACACTTTATATTTTTCAGTGCAATATCACAAGACCAAGGGCGATATGTATGAAAGGGTTTTTCACCCTTTTTCTGGCGTACAATGCACCTAACTGATCCGGCTACGATGTCTAATGCGCCTAATGAATGTGTGCGGTGCATTGTTCGTAAGACTCAACACTTTCTAATGCGCCTAACATGAGGGGGCGCTCTGGGGGTGTTCTGGGGGCGTTATGGAGGTGTGTTGCACCACACTCGTAATATTAGACACATATATGAATGTGGGTTAGCAAAACTAGGCGCATTACTGCTCGGACAGGCAGACCTATCTTAATGTGATCTGCCTGAGCCTGAGGAGCCGAAGTGGAGATAGATTTGCTGTAAGGGGCAAAGATGTGCCTTATTTCTCAACTTCCACCAGTGCAATAATAAAAAGTAATTTATTATAATTATCAAACGATATAAAATATAATTATTTACATTTAATGAAAAATATGATCATATAAAATTAATATAAAAATATAGAATATCCCCAAAATATAAAAATATCTCCTATAAAATGTATTTAAAATTCATGGAATCTTAAACTAATTTTACAGTAAATAACCCACTGAGGATGTTGTTCAGATTTTTATATTTTAAATTTTTACTACATTACATTTGAAATGTATTTTTGCTGCTCTCAGCCTTTATTCTACATACAGCAAGAGCCAGCACAGCACAGGTATTGCTGGGACTTGTGGTCCTCCAAGCAGGATCATAGTTTCTATTCACTGATATGCTATTCTAATGGCTTTTCTTTTATTTCCAGCCTGTTTATAACCTTAATACACGTTTGGTGCATTACTAATGCACCTAAGTTCCGTAATACGCCTAACACATAGGCGAGGCACGTCAAACTTTACACACCATTTATGAACTCACAAAAACCACTTTCATACATTCAGGCGCATTATAAACTGAAATCGAGTCTCGACAATTCACTTTGATGCGCCTTCCTTCATATATCTCACCCCAAAAGTCTGCAACTACCTGCCCATACATAATAAAAGCTAATCTTTTTAGTGAGAAAATCAATTTAAAGTTTATGGCATGCATGGGAAAAGCCAAGCATGGGTATGCACTTTTACCTGTGGGTCAGGGAACCCACGTTTGCTCAGCCTCATGTCAGTCAGAGGAATGGGTTCCAGACTTCTGAATAACCTTTTTTTCGTAATGTGTCTATGAAATGTGATTGTCACTGAAGTATAGATAAAGCTGTGAACTTATGGTGATTGAGCTTTTCTGTGTGATGTTAATGTGCAAACTAGCAACAGAGAGGAAACTAGAGAGGAGGGGGGAGAGGTTATAAATTAGTCTAGTGATTAGTGCTGAAAGAGTTGTGGAGTGGTTGTCATCTACAGGATGGATGAGGTTACTTGACTCTCTGCTATGGATCCCTGGTCAGTCTGCAGAAACTGGGAACGGTTGTTATTGTTTGGTTACAGATCCCTAAAGAAAATTTGGATTATGAAAATCTCTGGAAGGAGCTGCAACTGGTTTGATGAAACCATCCTTGGAATTTCATGAGACGCAGTGCAAAGTCCGTCTCATGTTGGCCTGTGGACCTGATGATGTCCAGCATTTGCCTCTGGCCTG
Organism: Phyllomedusa bahiana; assembly: GCA_025379985.1. NCBI lineage: Eukaryota > Metazoa > Chordata > Amphibia > Anura > Hylidae > Phyllomedusa > Phyllomedusa bahiana. The sequence continues at coordinate 57,520 of JAODAL010025279.1, forward strand.
GCTCATCAAACCCATCCAGTTCTCCTGGGGTAGCAGAATTTTCCTTGTAGTCTAAACTGGATTTTAAAGAAAATAGTAGATTGCCAGTTCTCCTGTTAACTCCTTGCAGTCAAAAGCTGGGATCTCAAAAGGACTATTTCCCTGCCACTGGTTTGGACTAGCTGAGAAAGGAATGTAAGGGTGTGTTCACACAGCAAAGATAAAATACCGGTCGGATTTTCGGACCAGTATTTTGTCTTTTTTGTTGCACGTAGGGAGGGGCGTTTTTTGTCTGCGTTTTGTGGATTCAAGCCACCCCCCTTCCCATTTGCATGGTCATGTTCCGTCCGAAAGCCAGGCTGAAGAATGAACATGTTCTAAAATTTCTCTTATTTTCAGCCCGTCTATAACCTTAATACATGTTAGGTGCATTACTTATGCGCCTAAGTTCCGTAATGCGCCAAACACATAAGCGAGGTGCGTCGAACCTTACACACCATTTATGAATGTACAAAAACCACTTTCATGCATCAAGCGCATTATACACTGAAAATGAGACTTGACTATTCACTTCGAAGCGCCTCCCTTCATACATGTCGCCACAAAAGTCTGCAACTACCTGCCTATACTTATTAAAAGCTAATCTTTGTAGTGAGAAAATCAATTTAAAGTTTATGGCATGCATGGGAAAAGCCAAGCATGGGTATGCACTTCCACCTGTGGGTCAGGGAACTCACGTTTGCTCAGTAGGTAGGGTCTGAAAGGTATATTCTCATTAAAAGGGTGTTCTCACCATGTTGGTTTACAGAGCCTGCTCTTCACAGCCAGCTTCAGGCTCCTACTGTTTAGGCTGTGGGTAGTTCTACAGCATTGACTGACATTTCAGCTCTGCTATTCCTAGCTGCACTTGTTAGAGAGACATTGGTAACGGAAGGGTTTAAACAGCAAGGGACAAGATTGCAGAACTCTAAAATGTTAAAGTTTGTCAGTAAGAAACATAAACTACCTCCTGTGTTGCTGACAAGACATATCAAAAAGTGATGCTACCCTCCTGACCACTGCTAGAGCGGAGACAGGTGGTTGGTAACCTAAGAAGCTTGTGTGCACAAGCAGGAGATAACAACTGCTCTAACTCTGAAGGGAAGAAAAATCAAAACAGCAATGTATTTGGTAAAAAAACGTTATTTACTTTTGCCTACATGTTTAAAGCTAATTAATGAGGTGAAAATACCTCTTTAATCCTCAAACCACCCAAATCGAGCAGAGGAGAGCATGTTGCCATTTCCATTGTGCTCCAACTCATTTGAAAGCCTCATGATAAAAATGCATATAATCTCCCTTTCAAGAGCGACGTGTTCTAACAAGTCGTTAACACAGACGAGAGCCGTCTGACAGGTCCAGGAATTCAATGCAACAATAGCATT